>JAKCPI010020356.1:0-96576 GCA_023213315.1 Euborellia annulipes | reverse complement strand
ACAAATAGATACTATAGGAAACCGGATACAGCCAGTCTCTGCATTTACAACCCTTGCCTGACACAACTAATATATCCCCATTTAATTTTAATTATATTTATTTATTTTAATTATATTTTTAAACTTTTTTTTAGAATAAAGTTTAAATCTTTGTTAATGATTAGATTAGGTCGTTTAACAATCGGTGTTATTTTCTATGGATTATCTTAGTTGAAGGAATAAACTAATCTTAATAAACGAGAACCTGTTCCAGTATGATCATATTCTACAAGACCAACCAAATGAGTGAATAAAAGTTATAGTACATTAATAACATAAGTTGCCTGGCCGCTAAAGGCAGGCGGCGCGGCTAGTGACAATAAAAAATATAAGTAAAAGTGAATTATCTTTTCAATGGATTTATTTATCACTGTGTCGTTAATCATGATAATGAATTCATCTCCTTATAGACAAAACTTGTTTTTGATAACAGCATTTGTATCAAGTAAAAATCGATCTTCCATCTGATAATAGCAAGAAGGTGTGGTCGTTGAATTATGTCATTCGTTCGGTTTATGTCATCGCAAAGAGGATTTACCTTGGAAAGCAGGCATCGGGACTAAGACATTAATAACGGTGAGTCAGTCTGGGCAGGTTCTAGAGCTTTTGACCCTTTGGGAAGATTCTGGACGAAAGGTACAACGAGAGGACGACAAGACTCCAAGCTAAAGAACTAACGGTCCAGAATGTCTTCGACATCTTTCTTGATTGGATGACCGCCTTTCGGCTGGCGGATTTCAAATTTAGCGGACCAACAACAAGGAAAGCCGTTTTGCTCTGGACCAAAACGAATTCGATAAGAGAAGATCATAAAATTCCAAGTATGGATGCAAAAACTTAGCCTCTTTTTTTTTCTAGATCGTGAAAATGAATTAAGCAAGTTCAAATTTTGTATTTAATGCTGGCAATGATAATTGAATCAATTAGATATCAAGCTTGAGAAGTTCAAGAAAAAAATTTAATATTTTTTTATAAAAGTTGCCTTTGAAGAACTTTGAAGATAAATAAAAGATTTTAGGGGGCTCGCTGGTGTAGTGAGCTAGGGTGTCAGCTTCTACAAAGAAGATCCCTGTTCAAACCCTGGGCATGCTGGATTTTTCATTAAATAAAAATATTTATTTAATGTAAACAAATCCCCAAGCAAGCCCTGGATTGGAATATAGGATCTCACCAGAATAGCCCCCAGGCAACTCTACGAGGAGAGGGAGTTGCTGTGACATCCCGTCCTGTGGAAGGGACGTAAAAAAGATTCCCTCTCAGTGATGCATTCTTCGAAAGGAGCAGGCTACACCCCGGTGCTGAGGGAGTCCCTCCTCAAACTAGGACATCCTCCATAGCATAGAAGAGGTTGGATATAAGGAGCCGGTTGGAACCAGAAATAAGGATTAGTTCACTAGCTAGAGACGAGAGCAGGAGGAGGAGCTAGAGATAGGAAATGATGTAACTTCACGGGGTGCCGGTAGATGGCTACGGCCAGGGGCCGGTTGGGTTTGAGGTGTGTGTGTCTTCGTGCACGAAAGCACCTCGAGTAAACAAACGGGGATCCCGATAGGAATTTCAAATAATAATAATAATAAAATAAAAGATTTTAATAAACAAAGCACAAATGATTCGTTTCCTGTTCTGTTATACATTTTTTAAAATTATTTATTTATTAATATTTAGGATATTTTAAGGCATCTGAGCGGCTTAAACATGATCCTCATTTTTACTTTCTCTTACCTATGTGTTTATGTTAATATACATACCAGTATACCTATATATAGAAAGTATTGTTTTCATGTCAAAAATTCGATGTCAAGATTTTGATGGATATACACGTTTTGCGGCCCCCTGAATCCAAAAAAGTGGTTTTTGCGACATGGTATGTCTATGTGTCTGTGTTAAATTTAAAGCATGAAGGAATTGAGCTAGGAGGTTGAAATTTTATATTTAAGTTAGCCACCCCCCTGAAGCGTGAAAATAAGCTTTTTATCAAAATAAGCCAAAAAGTACTAGTACTTTACTGATGTATTTTTTCAATTTTTTCGATTTTCTTAAAATTCGCTCCAACGATTTTGATTAAAATTCATAAATAAATTATGTTTTAGATGCACTTTAAAATGTATATTTTGCCATTGAAATCTTCTGAAGACCACTTTACTTTTGTAGTTCATAGGAAAGATAGGAGAAATGGTTGCCATGGTAACCAAATATAAATATTTTCCCATATTTATAAATTTTACATCAAACGTCGCGGGTTCGGACCCAGGCAGTCCGATGATTTTATTTAAGCCATTTGGATACCAGATGGCTTAAATAGAAATGCCTCAACCCACAATAGATATTTTCTCTACAACGGTTATCGTCAAAGTCTTATATGGCCTGAGTTGCCGAAAAGACTGTGTGAATGTGTGTGTGAGTGTGAGTGTGAATGAGAAAAAGTGTGAATGTTTTTATTATTAAAAAAAAAAAAAAAAAAAAAAATTTACATCTTGAATTCTAATATATCGGCGGAAACTAAATACATGTCGACACGAAAAATCTGGTGTGACAAGCACAGAACACAAGGTTCTTACCGAAGGTAAGAGAAAGTTGTGTGCTGCGCGACATCACACCAGATTTTTTTATTAATACTTGGTGAAATTTAATAATACAGAAAGATTTTAATTCTCTTGTATTATTAAATTATGAATTTTTTAGAGATATTTAATATTTTTTAACGTCCCTTTATCCACATGATAATAAAAAAATGAATTATTATTTTTTTTATTTACTCTCTATAATAATAAAAATAAAATATAGTAGAATATTTGCATATAAGTATGCATATAAGGCATAACTTAGCTTATGATTAACAAAAGATGGCATTTATTATATTTTTTTCCTATTGTCTATGTAAATGAAATCTGAAAAAATTTTAAGAGTTAAAATTATTTATGAAATCGGCTAGTTTCTTGTAGACCTATAATCGCCTCACTCCCTATATATGTAAACAGAATAAGATTATTTAGTTTTTTTTTATCATTTCCTTAAAAAAGGCATTTAAAAAAAATAAAATCATACTATCATCCATATGTAACAATATTTCAATTCTTTTAATTTACTAAAACAATTGTCTTGAGGTTAGATGAACCGTATATAAATTTTCATTTTTTTTATTCCAAAACAGAGAAAGTATAATAGGAAAAAAAAAAAAAAAAAACGGTCTAACAAATCACACGCAGTGTTTAGGAAAAGTAACGCCTTTAATGGGTCATTATGTCTCCATTTGAGGAGTCTTACCTCTGAAGAGGCTTCGTTGGCGTTAAAGATTTCGTAACGGTTGTTTTTTTTTTTTTTAAGCCGAAGCAAAACCGAAAGTTGGCCGTCGTGAAGTTGTACTAACCTCTAACCATGACTCATTGAGATCTATCTGTCTGCTGGTCTGCTGGCCTCTTTTACAAAAAAAAATAGATTTGCTGACCAATTGAACAGATACTCAGAGCTTTCCTTTTCAAATGAAAATTATATCGTTTCACTTACAACATGGGAAAGAATCATTTGTAGACAAATGAGCTATTTTTTTATATTTATAGTCAATGTTTAATCTAATCAATTAACAGATATGAAAATGTTTTTATTAAGAAATGCCAGCCATTTATTTACTCTGGTTTGAAACGCTCGCTAATCGGTTGTTTATATATTTAACTTGTCCTAATTTATAAAGATCAATAAATCGTAACAAAAAAATAAAAAACATTTATTCCATTGTTCTGTTTTTTATATTTTTTTTCTTTTTGTGTGTGTGATAGTTTTATTCAACTTCAATGATTAGACTAAATGTTATCTTAGATTATGGATATTTTATAAAGAAAACCATTTAAATATTTAATCATATTTATATTTGATAAGAATTAAAGATTATAATTGCAGGAAAATTTTTTCTTGGATTTCAATTCAGATAAAGAATGAAAAAAAAATTTTGATGGTGAACGATAAAATCAATTTTAATATTTAGATTATTTTAAATCAATGGTTGATTTTTTTCTATAAACTTGATAAGGTGCAGGTGCAGCTAAAAATAAAAAGCCTCCGATTTTTTACAGTCCGATGAGATTTTGACCCATCTTCAGTCTTTCAAAATTGTCAATGTCCCTGAGTTGGTCTTATGAGTGATACATATACAGCGAGCGCCACAATTAAGTCCCCACCCAGGGTCTGCCTGCCTTTAGATCCTTACGCGTAGGCAACCATTTACGGATGTCTGTCTATAGAGTTGCCTTAAAATGGACATTCCCCCTGCAATTCTATAAACTCTATATTTTAATTTGGAAACCAGTGAATCGATTTGATTTTGAAAATGTGGTTTATAAAAAAGTGAAAAATAACATAAAATATTTAAGATAGCAGCAGTTGCGTCAATATTTAAAATTAAATATCTGGCTACAAACTTGATTCTTAACCATAACTTTTCTATTATTATTAATTATTTATAGGATCGAAACGTAGCTTGTTTTTATTAAAAATCTTTGATCTGATAATCCTCGATTTCTTCCTTTCTACTTTTGGTCAATAATTTCGCGCGAACCTTGACCCCTAGCACAAGAGGCGGATACTCTGCTTAAAGGCATAAATATTTTTTAGAAAATCGAAAAAAAAATTCATAATTTGAAAGGTTCCAAAAAAAAAAAAAAAATTATAATTAATTAACTGCACATTCAATTGGCGAAAAAGAATTATACTGTATCATGTGAGTTATAAAAATAGTAAATATTTTATGATGTAATATACTTAACATGGTATGAATAAAGTAGAATATTAGAAAATAAAACAAGCATATGAATATAAAATGAAGCCATTTATGCCAGAAAGGATCCCGGAAATAAACAGTGAATTACTTACTTAGGAACGTAATTTTTCTTTATATGTTACTATAATAAATTAACATTCTTGGCAATAGATTGATTCCAGTTTATTTTTTTTAATTATTGTTATATAATTTAAATGCAATGTTATTTAATAATTAATTAATTCATGGTCAGTTGAGTTATTATATTGAAAAAATGTGAATATCTTTGAATCGCTTATTGGGATTATGTGATAGGTAACTTTATTATGTCATAAGAATCTAAAAAATAAATTATTTATATTATCTATTTTTGTATTATTTGTTTTAAGGTCTTTTTCGGCATCTAAGGCCATTTAGACCCAAGGGCGGATACATGGGGGAGGGTAAAGAGGGTAATTATCGCCTCCCCCCTCGAGATTTGAAAAAAAAAATTTTTTTTGGGAAAAAAATTTTATTTTTAATATAAAATTTTAAAAATTGATACTTAAAAATTTGATTTGTAAGCAAGTCCGGTAAACAAGTACATAATGCATCTTTAAATTATTATTTTTTTTGGGAAAAAAATTTTATTTTTAATATAAAATTTTAAAAATTGATACTTAAAAATTTGATTTGTAAGCAAGTCCGGTAAACAAGTACATAATGCATCTTTAAATTATCGAAAATGAGAAAAAATTATATGCTGTGCGACCAGTCACATCAGATTACCCCCTCCGAGAAACTACTCTGGATCCGCCACTGTTTAGACCCCATCCCTATGATTAACTAGCAACCAATTCAATATCCAGTGTAACCCTAAATGGCGGCATGGAGGTGCCTTTCTTCTCACAATGACTAATAATTATTAACTTTTAATTTCTAAGAACTCTTGATCTACCACATAGGCTTTATGTTGTTGCTTGTACTGTAGATAAAAAAAAATTTTTGACCCTTGTTAAAAGATTGACTAACCTCTTATTATTTTACTAAGAATAGAACTTTCAATTCTATTTTGAAAACTTCATTTATTTATTTCATATTGATTGAAGTCAAGGTTCATAATCCCTATAATAGATACTAAAAATAATCGGGGGGTCACTAATATTTAATCGAATAAGTTCATTAAATAATTAATTTTTAATAAAGTCAATCCTTAGAATTTTAAATAAATAAAAAAGGTATTTTCTGTACTTTAAATAGCAGCTATTTATTACAACTTGTGGCATATTCACAAAATTCAAATCCTTTATTAATAAATGAACAAAGCCCTCGAGGCTTGGTGTAGGGGTTAGAGTGCTAACCTCGTATACCGAATGTCGCGGGTTCGGACCCCAGGCAGTCCGATGATTTTATTTAAGGCATTTGGATACCAAATAGCTTAAATAAGAATGCCTGGACCCCAAATAATATATATTCATAGCGGTTATCGTCAAAGTCTTAAATGGCCTAAGTTGCCGAAAAGACTGTGTGAATGTGAGTGTGAATGTTTTTATTAAAAAAAAAAAGGACGTGTCTAAATGGCCACAGAACAAGATCAATAATAAAGAGCATCTACAAAATAGTAGAATTTTAAACTAAATAGTTGGATGAAGTTTTGAGAAAATCGAAAAAAAACTGAAAAAGTACATCAGTAAAGTACTAGTACTTTTTGGCCGATTTTGTTTAAAAGCTGATTTACAGGAATTCGGGGGGTGCCTAACTTAAATATAAAATTTCAACCTCGTAGCTCATTTCCTTCTGGTCAAAAATGTCTACACACACACAGACCAATTTGCGGACCCACTTTTTTGGACTTGAATATTCATCAAAATCTCGACACCGAATTTTTGACATGAGCACAATATTTCAAATATAGGGAAAGAGAAAGTAAAAAATTGTGCTTCCCTTCATACAAGAATCTGGCGCCACTACTGCTTATAGGGACAAGGGCAGTTTGCAGATAATTTGTCTCGAAAAGAGAAGGAATTGCGAGTTATGTCGAATTTAATTTAAAAGATAGTTGATGTTTTACAACTTGTGAGAAATTTATAGCAAAATGTATCTATCCAATATTAAGAATATTTATTGAATAAGAAAATTTTAACATCTGTTAAAAATATATTAAGCTTTAGCAAAACATTTTCTTTATAACTATAAATTTGAAAAAATAAAACTTACATAAGTTGAAAATTCTTTTGAAGAGTTCCAAAAAAAATTGTATTCGAAAGTAACAATCAATCTCTCGCAGCTATGTTGACCCTAAAAAAAAATAAAAAAAAGTTTAAAAACATTTAAAAGAAAAAACAACTACGAAAAGAATCAACTTTTAAAAAAGAATAGTTTTGATTGGCCAAATCAAAGCAAACACAGTGCCAGCTTGACAACAACTCCAGTCACAAAAAAAGTAATAACTAAACAATGTGATAGGTATAGTAGATGGGTGACTTGTATCAAATACAAGTCCCCATATGGGATTCAGGTACAATTATTTATACCATTTGGTATCCAAATTATTTAAATAAATATTGATCGGGCCGTCTGCGATTCGAACCAGCGCCCCGTGGCTTTAAGACTAAGAATATTGTCATTTATCAAAAAAGATTGATTGTCTTATGTCCAACTTACATCATTTTCTTCTTAAGTGGCGTGGTTTACTTATAAGAAAAGACAATGCAGATTTTCAGCAGATTTGTAACAAATTTGTCAAATACTTCAGAGACATTATGGTACTTCTTCAGTGAAAACTACTGAAGTGCCTCAGGGTGAATCTACTGAAGAAGGAATACCTTAAAATCACCAAAATATTTGGAAATTTGTGACATCAAATATTTAATAAATCTGCAGGAAATCTAAAATTTATAAGTTAACTTCACAACCACTTTGCAAATATTGAAAATTACAAGGCCGAATTTTAGTGAATATTAAAACTTACCAAGCAAGCTCTATATATCTTTTTTTTATAATATTCAATTAAAGATCCTCTAATTAGACTAACGTCAGAGAGTACTTCAAATAAAATAATCTCCCTGAATAAATAAGAAATTATATAATTATAATTAGGGTCCGACCGAAACAAGATTTTCAGCCGAAACCGAAACCGAAACCGAATATTCGGCCTCAACCTTAGTTTCGGCCGAAACCGTAACCGAAACCGAAACTTGTATTTCCTATAAAAATTTTTTTTTCATTTTACTTTTTTTTTTGAATTTTTTTCCCTCCCGTGAAAATCATTTTACCTTTTGACGTGACAACGTCTTACAAATCATGTGTCTATAGTGGCATGTTAGAGGGGCATGCACGAAAAAGTTTATTGGCTTGAATAACTCCTCTGTCTTAAGAGGTATAATTATGAGAAATATACGGTTAGAAAGATTGAGTTTTCAGCTAAAGATTTCACCATTTATTTTTTTCCTATCATTTTATTTTACCGCGCTGCGGTAAATTCTAATTTGAAAGTTTAAACCCCTGTAGATTCTGAACGGCTAATCAGATCAGACTAAATGGGATGTCATTTAGTGCAGAAAGAAAACCTCTAATAGAATAAATAAAAAAATCCCGAGTACTTAACTCCGAAATTGGTTTTTTCTCGAAAAACCTCATTTTTTATGCAAAAAATATCGAAAAATAGCTCTAATTGTGCAACGCATAGCGACTTGACCATAAAAGCTACATTAAATCTAAATATAATTTTAGAAAGAGTGGTTCAATACCCCCGGGCTTTTTTTCTTTTTTTTGATATGAGGTCATTTTACCGCATGAGAGCACTCGGCGGGATTTCATTTTTCGAAATTTTAAACCCCTGTAGATTCCGAACGGCTAATCAGATCAGACTAAATGGGATGTCATTTAGTGCAGAAAGATAACTTCTAATAGAACAAATAAAAAAATCCCGAGTAATTAACTCCAAAATTAATTTTTTTTCGAAAAACCTCATTTTTTAAGCATATGTCGTCCTTAATGGATAAAAGTTTGGCCACACCTGTCATATATTGTTTCAATGAAAATGTTTGAACATGTTTATTTATGAAAACAAACTACTAGTAAAAAAAAAAAACAATACTTTCTCTCTTTATATTTCAATATAGGTAAGAGAAAAATTTTTTTTTTGAAATCAAGCAAAAGACGTTGTCACGTTAAAAAGCCACCGGCTGTGTAGAAGACACAGCTAACACCTAATTTTTTTTTAGGGAGACTAAAATTTTTTTCTCCCTCAAGTGCAAATTATTTGACCTTTTTTTTTTTTTTTTTGGATTCGAGTCTCATCCCTTTTTTCAGACTCTGGTTTCGGCCGGCCGAAAGGTTCGGCCACTTTTTGGCCGAAACCGAAACTACGGCCGAAACCATGATTTTTGGCCGAAACTGGCCGAAACCGTAACCGAAACCGAATATTCGGTCGGTTCCTAATTATAATATTTAAGATATATATATCGCGTATGTAAGCTGCAAAACGGAAATTTATATAATTAAATATTTATTAATTCATTTACCGGAAAAAATAAGGGTGTGCCGCCTGGAGTTGAACCACGGACCCTCCAATTTGTACTCGGAGTGCCCTTACCGAGCACACCCTTATTTTTTCGGGTAAATGAATTAATAAATATTTAATTATATAAATCTCCCTGAATTAATTTTCAGAACTTTTTTTATAAAAACGTATTTTAGTATTGTATATATTTATTCGTTATTTTATTTATATATATATATATCAATATTTAATTACGATTCTAAAAAAGCAAACAAAGAAAAGATCATTTATTTCAATTAGATTGACTTGACAGAAAAATATATTTTCTGGGCGGGGGTGTTGTTTCTCTTTCTCGGCCCTTTATCCGCCCTTAGTCTTTGTTCTTTAATCTGATTCGTTGTTTCCATGAATAAAAACCACTCTGACGATGAATGGTCTGTTTTCTTGGGCGAGGTTCCTCCTGACCTACTCTTCGGTCCTTTGGGACAAAAGGAGTACGAGGAGACGAGACAACAACAGAATAGAAAATTAATAGCTGAGATGTCCCATTTCTATACACAATATGCACCTCAAGGTCTTTGTCCCCATCCGTTTATTTATTCTTTTCCATTAATCTAAAAGGTGGGATTGCTGCTGGCTTTTTTTTAACCCTAAAATAATTAAATAAGATTATCTAGTAAAATCGACTAAGTTTATTATTTTAATTAAAAACTCATTTTATATGCAAATGAATGCTATTCGTTTGAATAATTATTTGACTTTTATCATTAGCCGGATCCATAAACTCAAAATACGAAGTTAATATGAAAATTGGTGCGTGGAGAATTTTGATATTTCATTGGTATAAAATTAATCTTGAATGCCTTGAACTTATAGCATCGCCATTTTTATTATTATATCCTTGTTTTTGTCTATTATATAGTCTACTTATTTCGAAATTCAAGCAGTTTAAAAAGGGTGCGCCTCTTTGGGGAGACGCGAAATGTCCAAAAAGGGAGAAAACAAAATAGTAGTGGATAAAAAAAAAAACTCAAGTACTGGGAATAAAAATAATTTTCAAATAGAAAATCATCTATTGAATTTTTAGTAAAAAAAGTAAATTTAAATCTGTTAGGTCTCGGCGTATGTTACTAACTCAAACGAAGTAGAGGGATGCAGAGTTTTCAGGGGCACCGTTCGTAAATTGGTTTCTCTCAACCAGTGGCGTAGCGAGCTTAACTAGCGTCCGGGGCACAATACCTTTTTAGCGCCCCCCCCCCCTCCCCATTCGAAAACCATATAATATTTTATGTAAAATATACAAAATTATTATATTACACTGGCACTAAATTTAAAATATATTTTCCAAAAATCATTTATAATAAAAATAAAAATTATCCAGCAATTATTTGTTTTGCGGACTATTTGGAGCCCCTTTGTGAGTGGCGTCCGGGGCATGATGACTCCCCTTGCCCTCCATCGCTACGCCACTCCTCTCAACAAATTTAGTATACCAAGTTCGGCAAATGGGAGAGGAAGAAAATTGCACTAAGCATTGCCAACATCCTCATATCGGGAATGGCAAAAAAATTATAAATTTTAGTCAAAAAGAATTCTTCTTCGAAAAGAAAATATGGACTCGTACTCAATTAATTAAAATTGATATCCGGGGCGATTCAGTGAGAAATCTTCAAAAAAAAAAAAAAAAAGGCTAGGAAACCCTAATCAATAAATAGTAATTTTTATTTTTCATAAAACATTAAATATGTAAATATCCGGTGGATTTCATCCTGTATATTAATAAGAAAGAAAATTTTGATTTCTAGGGCATTTTTGAACATACGTTAAAGTCGACTTTATTGAATATCCTGTTGACTTAGAGCTTGAATCGCATGAATGGATTCTTCTAAGTAATATTTGGACAGTTTTCTCTCAATGGATGATTAATAGATCCTATCAACACCTGTGCAAATATTATGATTTCTCTTTAAATTACAAGAAATTAATTTAATAGGGGACTAAACCCTAAGGAAGATTGAAAGAAATTGGAGTAGTGTCTAGTAAATTTGATCAAAACACGAATAACGATACTGTTTAAAATTTACTCATTAAAAGTATATTTGAAATTTCTTGAATAAATTAACAAAAACAAAACGGCATCTCTTATTTTAAATGTTGACGTTCGGTGCTTCTCTATCGAGACATGTATCTGATAAGCATATAGTACAAGTGCCTGATGTGCTCGAGAGTGGAGCCTTGAGCTTAGGCAACCAAAATGCTTAGCCGTCGGAAGTGTTGTCTTAAAAGTAGCTTTTCCCATTCAGTTCTTTTAAAAAAGATGATTTGGTTGACTAAACTTAAGACACTCTCGAGCATATCAGGCACTTTTAGCACCGTCAGTACAAAGCATAGATTGACGGAAGAGCAAAATGGAGATTGAAATAATATAAAAATGGCTTCAAAGTTGACTTCATCTTATTGAAAATTTGTTTCTAAAGAAAGGTAAATGATGTCTACTTCTAAGTGCTATCAAACACACCTCACTTATCAAAACCTTCTTCTATAACAATAAAGAATCCTTTTAGAAGTCCATTAACAGGTCAAATAAAAACTCGGAAAGGAATTCCGGAATATGAATAAATCTTAAGTTGATATTTTTTGTAGAATACCACCGGATATATAAACATATGTTATAAAAAAAATAAAGCTTTTCAAAGGAAAGGTACAATCATTTGAGGGGATTTTTTTTATTTCATAGAACTAACATTCAGGTAAAATTTATATCAAAGCAATTTATCTTGTCCTACGAAAACGAAAAAATATATATATATAAATTTTATTTTAGATGAAAAGAAAATAAATAGAATAGATATGAGAGAGAATGCTCTATATTTTTTTTTTTATTAAAAAAGTTATTAAATTATTATTTCTCATCGGATGCTTGTGAATGATTAATAATTATATCTTAAATAAAATTTAGTACATTAATATTTCTCCTATTAAAAAAAATTGTACTAATGTCAACCTGGAGGAGTTGAGTGATCTCGTTTTATAATGAGCTGTTTTTTTTTTTTTTGTTTTTTTTTTAACTCTTTTTGGCTACAGAGGCCATTTAGGGATTAAATTTATTTATATAAAAATTCAAGGACATAATATCGATGGCTACCGGGGGATGTTCCACACGCTCGGAGTCACAACCCGAGGTTTCGCCGCGAATCTTATGTACATTTCACTGGTTGGTTTCAACAATGGAATTTATTTAAAATAATTTGATAACAACAGTACAGGGTTTTAAGTGCATCCTGGTCTTTATTAATATATAGAGAGACTCTTCTAATTAATCCAAGTCTCTTAAGACATGTATTTTTGGTGACCTCAAAATGTTTCCTGAATCTCAATTCTGAATCAAGGTAGATTCCTAAGTCCCTCACCTCGCTCAGCTTAAGGAGGGGACAGCCATTGATCTCATAATCATAAGAGATACCCACCCTTCTCCTGGTAAATGAGATTGTTTGACACTTAGATATATTCAAATCAAGCCTATTAGAAGTGCACCACGAGACAAGGTTGTTAATATCTTCCTGTAATTCGAGACAATCATTATCGCCATTAATAATCCTAAATATTTTAATATCGTCTGCAAATAGGAGACATTGAGAATTTGTAAGGCAAGTGACAACATCGTTGATAAAGATGGTAAATAGCAGTGGGCCCAGGTTGGAGCCCTGAGGAACCCCTGATGGAGGAGAAAATTGTTTTTCAGAGAGGACCCCATCGTAGACCACAACCAACTTCCTATTTTCAAGATAGCTTTTGAAAAGGTTTAGCAGCGGACTAGAGAAGCCATGTCGACACAATTTTAACAATAATATATTGTGATTGACACGATCAAAAGCTTTAGAGAGATCGGTATATACTACATCGACCTGACCTCCTCCATCCACCGCATTTATAAGTCTAGTAATAAAATTCATCATATTAGTTGTCACTGATCTTTTAGCCCAAAATCCATGTTGAGAAGGTGTAATGTACTTTGACATATATGACCTAACATGAATATCCAAAATTTGTATTGTAATTTAATAATGAGTACCGTCAAAGTATATATGGACGAAATGACTTTAAAAAAAGATAATCAAAAAAGAAAAATACCCTCACCAAAAAAAAAATTAACAAGGGTGAATAAAAAATGATGATGAAAAAACAACTAGAATTAGCTTAACAAAATTGCATTCTGAATAATAATGTAATGGCTGATATTATATAAAATTTCACTAGGAATGTACTATTAGAATATTTGAAAACTATCATTAATTTTTCTTTTTTTTTTCTATCATTAATTTTTCTTTTTTTTCTCTCTATTTCTAGACTGGCTATAGGCCAGTTGAAATTTTCTATATATTCTAGAATAAATGAATAAATAATTTAATTTTGTATAAGCAGGAAATACCATTTAATTGAATAAATTAAATTATTATAAAATCTTACTCGTAAACTATTAATAAGGACGGCAAATCGATAGTTAGGCTTATATTTTTATTTTCCTTATTTAGAATTATATTTTTATTTAGGTTTAATCGTACGTATTATTATCTCGAAAGAGCATATTTTGTAAAATTTTAACAAATGGATAAAAAATAGCAGGAAATGTTTTGCCTAAGGAAAATATTTTGTTTTATAGAATAATTCAAGTCTACTAACTTTTTTTTTTTTACAATTCGTTGTATATTCATCATATTCTCTCCCTTCGATTATTAAAAACTTGTATTATAAATGGGAAAAAACTTTTTAAATCTAAAACTTTTTATATTACATTTATTTCATACTCTTTAAAAAAAAAGTTATTTACATACATATATAATATTTGGATTTTAGTTAAGGATCACAAAAGTATATTAAAAATAATTTTGACGATTAAAAAAAAAAAATTTTAATTAGAGAATTTTTTTTTTAATTTACTAGGCCTATTAGTATTCTCATTTATAAAATTTTGTTTCAATTCGTTCAGCTGTATTCGTGACTTAGAACTCACACAGAGTGCCTATATTTTCAGGATTGGGTAGATGTAGGCAGCCAGCCAGCAAAGAATAAAAAAAAAACTTTTATTTAAATATAGTCGACGTTCCGACACAAAAAAATACAGCCCAGGCACCTACTGCAATTCTCATATACATCTAATTATATATGCAAATGTATTTATTTATTTTGGTATGAATCGAAATGTATCAATCTAAACAACATTATAATATTTTATCGTCCTGAAGATGGGAACGATGCGTTCCCAAAACGTCGAAAAATAGTTTTTTATTCTTTGCTGATAAATCTTAGGCTGAACGAATACCGATTGAGCAAAACGCTCAATTACAAAACATTTTGCTCTATGCCAATGCACATTGATCGGGCAAAACGTTTTGTCCAAGAGCAAAAACGTTTTGCTCAATGCCAACGTATACCGATTGAGCTCAATGGCAAAAAATTTTGTTCAATGATGTCGAATCATGTCCAATTGTGTTTTGCCTCCTCGGTGTACAGTGAGGGACAATATTAAGTCCCAACAATGTGTTTTTTTCTTGTGATTATTTCACTGTTTTTATTATAAAAGAAAATTAAAATCTTTCATGTAGAAAATTTCCATTAAAAATATATACCTAATATTTTTTTTTTTAAACAATGAAATAATCACATGTAGAAAACGCATGGGTGGGACTTAATATTGTCCCTCACTGTACGTTAACCCATAAAAAATCATTGAAAAAACAGTTTTAGGCACGATTAGTCAAAAACGTTTTGTTCGAAAACGTTTTTGCTCAATTGATGTGGGTTCAGCTTTACAAAATGAATTTTTTAAATGCGACCGCTAATAAAGTATAAAATTGTAGGTTATATTTTTTATTATAAAAATAAATAAAATATTGAATCTTTTCTTTAAAAAAAATAATAATAATAATTTAAAGCTGTTCTGATCAATATTTTTTATCGAAATTTTTTTCATCTAGATCGAACTTAAAAGGATGCTCATAATTTAAAATTAATAACACGTTATTTGATCATCCTGTGCGTCATTTATGCAAGTTCTTAATGTGGAAAGATTTGACCATTGAGGGTCATCGAGCCTCAAGTGCCGTTATAAGCCATCGGGCTAAAGGTCAATAAATTTAAGCAACCTTATCCTTAAGGCTTGTTTATTTTTGCAAATTAATCATTTGAGATCTTTATTAAAACTCACGAAATAAAATATATGAGCTGAATATATTTAAAATTATTTTTTCTTTGAGGTATAATTTAGTTTTTAAAGATGTTATCTAATTAAGATAATGAGGGACAAAAGATTTTTTTTTCCGATGAAACCAGAAAGATCTGCTCTCGTTAAGGCTATTAAGGCAACAAGATAATCAATCAACCCCTATGATGGATGCGCTGCGAAATGTAAAGAATTTTTCAAATTTTTTATAGAATTTCTTTTTAAGAAGTAAATTATAGACAAATAACACTGTGCTACAAAATGAAACTTTTTTTCTGGCCCCGAGAAAATTCCTTCAGATTCTTAAGTAAAATGACCTCTTGAATCCAAATATGACCTCCGTTTTCCCTCACCACGTACCGTTTCGGGGGGGAGCCCCCTACTTATTTCCACCCCTTTTCGTTAATTATAGGGCCACGAAAAAAATTTGGAGGGATGAAAAGGAATATTTTAGCCTTAACATTTCTTCAGAAGGTCTAGAGAAGTGAAAATTTAAAAAACATTAACATTTGGATCAAAGGGGGGGGGGGATGTGGGGGAGGATTTTGTCCCTTAAAATGCAAAAAAATCATTAAAAATGATCGATTTTTTCTGATTTTTTCACAATTTTTTCACTGATTTTCTACATATTCCAGCTGACAGACTCATCTCATCCTTTCTTAGACATCCATCAACTAAAAAAAAATTTATAGGATAAAGCGGGTGGGGTGTGAGCAATTCCGAAGCCCTTGCAAGAAGATGGAAGATTCACATCTCAGTTGGTCAAATTGGCAAATATGCGGCTAACTTTCATTTTTTTGGGCTGATCTTTACAAATTTAAAGTTAAATATTTTTCTATGTCTTTAAATATTGCCATATTTTATCTAAAGGGGTAGAAATTACTTCTTGTCAATGTTTGAAAAAAATTCTTGCAAGGGCTTCGGAATCGCTCACACCCCACCCGCTTTATCCTATATATTTTTTTTTAGTTGAGGGATGTTTAAGGAAGGGTGAGGTGGGTCTGTCAGCTGGAATATGTTGAAAATCAGTGAAAAAATTGTAAAAAAAAATCAGAATAAATATATATTACATATATACATAGGTAAGAGAAAGTAAAAAATAATAATAATAAAACCCCTGACATTCTTTTCCCTTTAAATTTGAACAACCAAGATTGTAACTTTTATTAAAAAAAAATATGATGTGCAAAGTTTCGCTTAAATTCATTCATGAGTTTTCAAGCCCTCTTTTCGCCTTCACTTCTATGATAGGAGACACATTTTTTACTGAATTGATGAATGCGAAATGAAAAGTGAATGAAATCTTTTTAAAATTTTTTAAAACTTGTTCTAATTTTCATTTGAATGTTATTCATACATAAATGACAAATTAAAACCGATAGACAAATTTAATATATTTGTGAAGTAAGTCAGCGAGTGTAATAAATTAATTTCTAACCAAGTCTTGATGAAGACCGGGAGACTTGTACAGTACAAAACTGTCGGCTATTGTTATAATAAATGCAAATTTAATTAATTTGTTAGATGATTTCTCTTGTCTGCTTCTGACTCTCAAACTCCTCTGTTTCAATAACTGGAACTTATACATTATACATTAAAATAATTTATATATGCCATGTATTAATGTAAATTATAATGAGAAAGAATGTCCCTTAATATCATATTCTCAATAAATACTATTTATAATAACGACAAAATTTAAAAAAGTTTTCAAAAATAAATTCTGTAATTTTTATCATAAATATCCCTTATACCAATGCAATTTTTGTTTATTAATTAATAAAAATGACGGATTGAACCTCCAATTGGATTAAGATAAGGGCAGAATGCAAAAAAAAATGTTAAATAATTTTTGTGTCGGGTCCTTTATAAATTTCACAAATGGTATTTTACATTTATATTTATTTCTAAGATTTCTGAAATTCATATTTAAATTATATATATAAATAAATTACATAGAGAGTTTAGTATCAGGATATCCAAAATAAAATCATAATTTTTTCAGGCCAATGGTTTTTTATTGCTCTCTCAGAGCTAACAGAGAACACAAATTTAAAGTATTCAACAAAGCTTCGCCTTCAACATATGCAACCATAATAACACCGATTCACCCCGTTACGTATAAGGGCAGGTAAAGTTTTTTAAGTCTTTTTTGGCATAATAGCAGGGATGGGCGAAATGCACTAAAAAAAAAATCTTGGATTGGATCTTATTTTTTAAGACAATTTTCATTAGACTTTTTTTTTTTAAACGTTTTTCCTACGAATTAAAATCGAGTCGGAGGTGCAGGTCGTTTATTTTTTTTTCTCTTTTGAAATTCAATAATTAAATAATTTTTTTTAAGGAATTTTAATTCTAGAACTAAATCCCTTTGGGAAAAGAATTAGTTCCGATCCTAGACCCTTAGTGAGAATTTGAATTTCAATCAACACGTCCACAAGGATTTAGGGATTTAAATACAAATTAATGGCGATTCTCTCCAATCATGGTCAGTAGCGAGCCATTCAGATAGAATCTATATTTATTTAGTCTTAAACTTTGATAGTCAAAATAAATTCTTTTGATTTAAATTTTACAAAAATAAAAAAGTATTGTAAAATGTTATTTTTCTCCAGATATACTCGTATGTAAAATAATTCTTTAATCTTATTTTCTCCACCAAAATAAAACCTTGAACCAAATAGGGAATTATTCATATTTCGCTTATATAATTTTTATATTTGAAAGTGATACCATTTTTTATATGAGAGCCATTAAAGAGGTAAGGAAGGGATTCCTGGGTCAGGGATTGTCCAAGAAAGTGGGTCGTGTCTCTTTATATCGAACCCATCAGCTAGGAGAGGCAGGAGAGCAACTTCCTGCCTCAACTTCATGCATTAACAAACTTCTATCAACCAAATCGGTTCTCTCTTCCTTCTCTTATTGGAATCGAAATACAATCATTCACTGAACATTAGTTAATTGAATTTCCTTCCTGAATTGATTCCTAACTAAAGATTTAATAAATTTAATGTATTTTAGGAAACTTTTGATTTAATTTAAAAGATTATTGTATTTATTATTGATATAATTGTTTAAAAGATCAAGTTTTTTGAATTAAGGTCTTTTTCGGCATCGAAGGCCATTTAGATCCAGTCTCTATTTATTTCAATTGGATTAGCTACCAATCCAATTGAAATAAATTGTAGCCGGGATGTGACTTAAAGACAAAAAAATTAAGGAAATTAATTTTTTTGTTATCAAGCAAATACAAAAAACAAACAGTCCCAATAATCTTTAATTTTTTTTAAATTTAAAAATGAATTTGTTTATTATTAAACACATATTAATTAAGAAATTTTTAAAATAAGCTTAGATGATTTATTTAAAAACCAACTGTCAAATTAGATCAGCATTCTTGCAATAGATGGCAGGCTAGTCTAACAGCCGATATAGTATTAGCCTATATCTGGCCTATATTTATATATTTTTATGCTTTTATAAAAGATACATAATATATAATAACATTTATAAAGTATTTATTGTTAAAAGATCAATGAAAATCAACCAAATGCATTGAATCGTATTAGCTACCTTTCTGACATCTCTTGGCAAATTTTTGAATTACTTGATTTTTTGGACATACTTGTTATGACACACAACGCCATCTTATCGGGAAAAACATGCGTAACCACTTCGCTCCCGTTGCCCCTTAACCATTACACGAAGGCCCGAAGGCAAGTTCATTTTTGTTTCTACAGTTATTTAAATGCAGTGGCAAATAATAAAACAAAAAAATTGTTAGCTTGTTGAAGCTTAATCAAATTCCAAGTGTTTTTTTTTTGCATTACCGCTAAACGACTATTTAGGTTCTCCGGTGCATAGAAGATTGCTATGATAAATTTATTTACTTATATTGTAATGTAGTAATATTAAATATTAGGAATAAAATAATTACGAAACAATTTATACACGACTTTAGTATAATTTGTTATTGTCTTACCTGATTTATGAACTTGTCTTCACGATTTGTACAGCTTGCAAATCTGAAATTGAAAAGAAAAATAAATAAATAAATAACTATTATATATATTAGGTTTATACATTAAAGAAAATTTTCTATTTAATATTTTTTGTTCTAAAAAAATATCTCTTTCACTTAAATAAATAAAATTTATCTTTTTTCTATATGAGTGGTTTAATAGTATAGAGAAATTAGCATAATGGAAAGTGATAATCTCATTGAGAATGCATTTCTAAGAACCGTCGAGTTATACCTAATTCGCGAAGAATATGTGATGGAAATCCAGAAGGAAGGAAACCATAGAAGGAAGTCATTCGACTGGCTGACTGACTGACTAACAGACTGACTTGTTTCAAAGTACGCAAAAACTAATTAGACACACATACAGACTCATATCGTCACATCCGGTGAGATTTTTTTGAAATTTTTTTTTTCAACCGGTGTGTGTAAAAATTCAGTGAACTAAATAAATTCATAGAAAAAACTTTTTGTACTTTTTTTCTTTATTATATACGTATGTTACAATTCTTTAAAAGAGGGTCGGTTAGCTGTATTTCTAAATAAGCAAGTTTTATATCGTTTCAAGGATTAAAAATTTATATATGTGACTCTATTTATATAGAGATGTTTTGAAGTCAAAGTTGCTAATTCATATAGAAAATGGGGAAATCCTCTAGTAGTGGTGAACCCTGCCATAAAAGAAAAGCACAGATATATGTTTAAGTATACGTTCCATTATACAATAGATTACAAAAACTTCAATATTACTCTAAGTCAGTGTGTTTGTGTTCACTGACTTTTGTTAAAGATAGTAGTTTGGGAGAATGTGGCCATTTGGGTTGCCTATCCTCCAGGATTCAAACATTTACATGGAAATTGATATTTATCTTTTATTATTTGTTGCTCTCTTTCATAAAATTTTGTAGCACACTTAGTTCTTATGCAAATTTTTCACCTCTCAAGATGATTCATTGATTTTATGCCGACATTAAATAAAGAACATTCGAACATATGTTGAACCAATATTAAAATATAATTGTGTGATGACAGGAAAATTTGTTTAAACAAATTAAACACTAGCGAGCCTATTTTTTTCTTAAATATTTTCGTCATCTGAAGCCATTCAGACTTTCAAACAATAGTATTAATTACCATAATTCAGATTCACTTATTTATACCAAATGGTATCCAATTAATATTGGGTAAATAAATATTCATCGGACTGATTGGGATTCCAATCTACACTTCTTTACTTTAAAGTTTATCAATATTGACATTTGTTACTAGCTCGTATCGTACTTGAGATATTTTGTTCACATTCACACACATAGACAGACAGACCATCTTGAGGGCTCAGGGGACCTCAAAACGTGAATATCCATCAAATCTTTGACACGAATTCATATTTTCTTTATCTATATATACTAGATAGGAATAGAAGACCTTTTGTTAAATCTACAGTCCTGGGGGGGGGGGGGGGATTAATGTATATATAGGCCCTACTATAAATTATTAAATTTTTGGAACTCTAGCCGTTTTAAATAATACAAATTTTATTACAAAAAAAATAGCAATAATAAAAATAGTTGCCTTCGGGCTTGGCGTAGTTGGTAGCGCCTGCCTTGTATAATATACCAAGGGTCGAGGGTTCGGATCCCAGGCAGTTCGATGATTTTATTTAAGCCATTTGGATACCAAATGGCTTAAATAAGAATGCCTGGACTCCCAATAGGTATATTTACAAAACGAGTAATGTTTAAAGTCTTAAATGGCCTAAGTTGCTGAAAAGACTGTGTGTATGCGTGTGTGAATGTGAGTGTGAATGGGAAAAAAGTGTGAGTGTTAAAACTAAAAAAATTAAAATAGTTTTTCGAGCCTCCCTAGTTGGAAACCGCTGCATTAAATGATCAAATAAATGCAATATGAACAATTAACTTATTGAAGAATTGAATTTATTTATTATAAAAATAACTTGCAAACTCATCCCATATTAAAAATAAACGTTGTCAGTTACTTGTTACTTCTAACCAGGCTTTTAAGCAAATAAATAAACTAAAGAGGTATTTTTATTTGTTTAAATTAAAAAAGTAGGCCTTATTAAGTAGCTACTTAATTTCTATGTGAAAAACTTATAATGATTATTTAATCAAAGGAAAAATTTTTTTTATGTACATTTTTGGAGAATTGTTAGGAAAATTTAATACTTGTAATATTATATAAATAAAGCAATCTCTCCGTTAGATTACTCAAGACTCTCGAGTTTCTCACCTGAACAAATAAAGCATCGAGCGTCAAATTACTTAGTTTTTAACAATATTTATGGATAATAAATATTTTTTAAATGATTAATTTTGTTTTGTTTTCATTTTTATAAAAATTTATGAATTCGTCAAAAAACAACAACTAAATGGCAAGTGAAATGAGTTCAATGAAATGGAAAGAAATTTTAAGAGAGATACTTGAGAGTCAGCTTCGGGTGCGAAAAATATAATAATAATATATGAACAATGGCAGGAGGTGGCAGCCAGGAAGGAGTGTCTAAATCAATGAAACTCCCAAAGATTCGAGACGTTTTGGTCCAAATTTATTCGACCATCAGGCAATCAGGAGATGTCATATGTAAATTTATATAAATATATTTATTCACATTTTGATGTAGACTTGATGAACATATGAATAAATATGTATGTATGTGTCGCGAATCTTTGGGAGTTTCATTGATTTAAGAGACACTCCTTCCTGGCTGCCACCTCCTGCCATTGTTCAAATATACCAATCACAGCCACTTCCATACTCTAGAAATGTAATAATAAATATTATTTAAAAATCTGGTGTGACTGGTCGCACAAGATTTTTTGTGTCGAGATCGTCAGTACGGAACATTAGAATTCAAGATGTAAAATTTATAAACAGAATAATATTAATATTTTGTTACCAAACATTTCTCATATCTTTCTTATGAAGTACAAAAGAAAAGTGGTCTTCATAAGATTTCAATGCCAAAATGAGAATATACATTTTAAAGAGTATCAAAAAATAAATGATTTATGAATTTTAATCAAAATCGTGGGAGCGAATTTTTCGGTTTCGGCCAAAAAGTAGCCGAAACCTGAGTCTGAAAAGATGGGATGAGACTCGCATGCAAAAAAAAGGTCAAATGATTTGCAAAAGCGGAAAAGGTGCGGAAAAAAATTTAGTCTCCTTAAAAAAAGGTCAAATGATTTTCACGAGAGGGGAAAAAATTATGAAGTATTTATAGGAATTACAAGTTTCGGTTTCGGTTTCGGCCGAAACTAAGATTGAGGCCGAATATTCGGTTTCGGTTTCGGCTGAAAATCTTGTCCCGGTCGGACCCTACTCTAAACGTATATATCCATCAAAATTTTGACATCGAATTTTTGACATGAATCCAATACTTTCTCTCTATATATACATATTACATATATACATAGGTAAGAGAAAGTAAAAATGAATAATAAAGAACAATTAGGAACATTTTAAAAATGTTATGGTATTTTTGATAATTTGCCAATTTAGGTTTTTTTTTTTCCAAATTTTGTTTGTATATCGACACTTGTAGTTATTGTAGTAATTTTACAAGAGAAATTAAATGAAAAATTTTGTTCGAAATAATTGCTTTAAATTATTTAATATAAATGTCTGAATGTGGGTTACCACAAATAGTCTTTACATAAATGATCTACCAATTAATATCCAGATGGTATAAATCATTATTGGACTGAGTATTCATATCTCTTGACTCCTCTAACCTTTGGACCACAGTCATCATGTTCTAAGTCTCAACAGGTGCATGGCAAATCTATTATAAAAAGCTTAGGTGAAAAAATTGTTACTATCAGCCGCTATTTCTATTCCGTTATTGTATTTAAATTTAATAAATTAAAATATTAATTCGTATAATTCACTTTCCAAGATGATTTTTTTTTTACCGGATCTCAAAGCGGATGATTCAGCAAGGTTGTTAATTAAAAACAAAATCAGATAATTTTTTTTTTTTAATTGATATTTAGATAAAGAAAAAAAATATATTTCTTTTTACTTTGTAAGCCTCGAGAAAAGCTTTTTTGCTTAATAAATAATGTTATATATCTTATAAATTGAATGGGACTCCCTAAGATAGATAAGTTATATTTACATAACTCATTTTGGGGTGAACTTTTTGGTCTGTCGAAATCCCAAATTGAATTTATACTCGAAAGCAATACAAATAGAGTTTGTCTATGCATATCATACATATGAGATGGTCCTGAAAAATAAGCGATTTTTTGTCAAGACATGTTGACTTGAAAAAAAAGTCTAAATCGATTATCTCGTTATTAAAATATAAAGTGAAGAAAAAGATTGTGGTCTGGTATATTTTTATTTTGTACTTTTAATAAAAAATTAATTTAATAGATCGTACCCTACGTACTTCTTCCCAGGATTTTTAATTAAATCGAACACCATATAAAGATATCAAGGGGGAACGAGAGCAAAGTGGTTACGCATGTTTTTCCCGATAAGAAGGCGTAGTTTGTCATAAAAAGAAGCCCAAAAAATCAAGTAATTCAAGAATTTGCCAAGAGATGTCAGAATAGTAGCTAATAACATTTAATGCATTTGGTTGATTTTCATTGATCTTTTAACAATAAATACTTTATAAATGTTATTATAGATTATCTAAGGCCCCCGGGTTTGGCGTAGTAAGTAGCGTGCCTACCTCCTATACCAAACGTCGCGGGTTCGGACCCAGGCAGTCCGATGATTTTATTTAAGCCATTTGGATACCAGATGGCTTAAATAGAAATGCCTGACCCCACAATAGATATTTTCTCTACAACGGTTATCGTCAAAGTCTTATATGGCCTAAGTTGCCGAAAAGACTGCGTGAATGTGAGTGTGAATGAGATTATCTATCTTTTATAAAAGCATAAAAATATATAAATATAGGCCAGATATAGGCTAATACTATATCGGCTGTTAGACTAGCCTGCCATCTATTGCAAGAATGTTGAACTAATTTGACAGTTGGTTTTTAAATAAATCATCTAACAATTGTAAGCTTATTTTAAAAATTTCTTAATTAATATGTGTTTAATAATAACAACAAATTCATTTTTAAATTTAAAAAAAATTAAAGATTATTGGGACTGATTGTTTTTTTGTATTTGCTTGATAACAAAAAAATTAATTACGATAATTTTTTAATAAGTCATTAAAAAAATTATATCTCCATGTCCCAATAATCTCTTATGAATTTAATTCATTAAAAAAAAACCGCATTAAAAAATTCCTTATAATAGTCTAGTTTTTTTTTTAAGTACGTTTAGACGTCGCTCCTGAACCCCCTTAAAGATAAATCTCATATTTATTATTGATAATTATACGAAAATCTATCCTGGTTTATTTAAAAGATCAAACATACTAATGAAGGAGCAATCATCTATATTGGAATTTATTGTTTAATCACTAGCAACATTCAATTACTAAGAGATTTGTTTTCCGTTATGAATGGTGAATGTGTGAATCTCCTAGCTGATTTATCATTAACTACTTAATCGAAGATGAATTTTTTTTTCTTAAATACCGGTAGTAAATGTATTAAGGTAAAATTTTTCCCGAACAGAGTAGTGAAATTCATCTATATTTTTTAGGCTAATTTTACTCCCCTTGAATGCCCCACTGATTAATTACAAATTTCCAAGCTGCTCCTTTAACAAAATCTTGAACTAACAAAAAATATTATGCCCACGGGGCGTGGTGTAGAGGTTAGCGTGCTAACCTCATATACCAAACGTCGCGGGTTCGGACCCCAGGCAGTCCGATGATTTTATTTAAGCCATCTGGATACCAGATGGCTTAAATAAGAATGCCTGGACCCCAATAATAGATAAATTAATAAATAACGGTTATCGTAAAAGTCTTATATGGCCTGAGCTGCCGAAAAGACAGTGTGAATGTGTGTGAGTGTGAATGAGAAAAAAGTGTGAATGTTTTAAAAAAAAAAAAAAAAAAAATATTATCTAATGTCAACTTGTTTACAAGTTTAATTAAATCTTGAAATACTAATTGATTTAATGTTTGTTAATTTAAAATTTATGTATTTTTGTTTTTTCCTTTCACTAATAATCCCACCATTTTCTGTCTTTCCATCTTTCATATGAATAAATCCATTCAACTAATTAATTACTTTTTGAAGTATGAATAAGCTTCTCGGTTTAATAATCATAAATACAAGTCCGTTTCATCTAAAATGAATGGCGGAGAGCGCAAGTGGTTCTTGTGAATGGCCGTCTGGACCCAGCATCCTCTCCTCTCTCACTCTGTTGATCTCTATTTGTGACTGTCTCCATCTCTTTCTATACCTCCTCTTCTCTTGTGTGTGGGAAAGCAACGGCCCACATGGCCCCAGGTCGTGACCCCCTCTTTTTATATACGAATCCCTTTATATATATGTACGTCTGTGAATTTTATTTTCATGTGTTTGTAGAAATGGATCTCTTTCACTCTCAAGCGGTAGAAACATAAAAGATCTTTGTAAATTGTATTTACAATATATGTTGATGATATAATGATGATGATCATTAACTAAATTATTAATATCTCGTTTTCCCATTTCAATTATTATTTTCCCATTTAAAAAAAACTGATTCTCATAAGAATATGAGGAAAATAAAATTAAAATTATTAATAATTTTATTCAAAATTTTACATTTTATAGTCATTTTTATATGCACTAAAAAGGGTAAAATAATTTCGAATTGTTGAGTAAACTAAAAATAAAAAGATGATGGGGTCTCACACAATAATAAACAAGTTTTTTTCTCTTTTTAATGTATTTTAAATTAGATTTAAAATATTTTTTTCTTTCATGAAATGAAGGAATTTTTTTTTTTTTAATATTGTAATTTTAAATATTGCAATAGAAAGTAATCACACTAAGTGCGGTTGGTATTCAAGAAAAAAGGCAGAGAATAAAGTCATTCATTCTTTATGCTTGAATTTACATATTCACAAATATTTTTTTTTCTTCTTTATTTACAAACAAATCAATTGTGGTAAGCTCTCAGAGTCACGGTTAGAACCTCTCACTGGTCTTTTCATTCATATCTTATTATTTAATTTTTATTTTACTGGGGGACCTGGCAACATATTAGAGCAACAGCCACCCAAATCGTTGCAGTGAAGCAATGCCAAAAATGGGGAAAACTCGGGTGGGTCAACCCGAAATATCAACGTGGATCAATCGATACAAATAATATATATTGGCATCGGCAGATGAGAGTAAAGTTTTTAAGTTTATGCATTCCAATAATAATATATATAAAATTATATATCAAATATACATTTATTATATTAATAATAAATTTTCAAAAATATTTTAGAATTTATCCTAAATAAATAATCATTATTTATAATTGAATTAAACTGATGAAATTATTAAATTGTAATTTTATATAAATATACCAAAATATTTCTGAGTCATTTTGAGCTTTTTAATTAAATTTTTAATGAAACATAAACAAGAAATACAAAAAATTACTATCAAATAAGACGACAAATAATCATATTAAGTTAAATTTTTTAAACCTTTTGACCCCAATTCTTTTTTTTTGCTGCCAAAGTGAGACCTTGATGTGAGATAAAAGGAGTTAAAAAATGAAAATTTTGTATCGTCCTTATAAGACGCTTTCATTAGTCATAGATCTCAGGTAGCGATTGTCTGCTTAGTCACATGTCAAAAGATATAATCACAATCAACGTGAGAGACTTAAGAAGCTGTTTAAAGTAGGTTTTACATCGTCTGGTAAATAAACGCTTACCTCAACAGATGATCTAATAATGTCTATTTATTAAATTGAAAATTACCAATGAGGGGAAGAAGAAATTTCCCAACAGAATCCCAATTGAAATTATATAATATTATATAAATATTATCTAATTTTAATGGCCTATAAATAAAAGAAAATTCCATTCAATATTTTCAAGTGAGATTAATTAAATAATATTTGAGAAAAAATTTTAGAACAAGTCCTATAATAACAATAATTAAAGAAAATGTTATTTTTTACTAAAAGATTTATTTTTTATATCTCTTGTATCACGCAATTCTCATTGATTATTCTTTTTCTTGAAAAACTACATCTTTTTTTTTTTTTTTAATTATACAAGGGCAATTTTTTATAAAGAAAAATTTTTTAATGGGCCTCCAGTGTAAAATTTCAGTCTACATTAATATTATTCTCAGTAATTTATGAATAAGAGTTTAAAATTTTATCAATGTGACATCAATCATTCACAAAATTCAGCAGAAAGAATTAAAATTCAATTAAATTTTTTTTTTTTTTTTTAATTTTTTAAACACTCACACTTTTTTCTCACTCACACTCACAAATACACACAGTCTTTTCGGCAACTTAGGCCATATAAAACTTTGACGATAACCGTTATTATTTATAATATCTATTGGGGGTCCAGGCATTTCGGCTTACATTTAGTATCCAAATGGCTTAAATAAAATCATCGGACTGCCTGGGGTCCGAACCCGCGACGTTCGGTATACGAGGTTAGCACGCTAACCCCTAGACCAAGCCCCGAGGGCAATTAAATTTTGTTATATGTGGGAATCTAAGTCCTCCATAGGAAAGTTAGGAGAAATAGTTAGAAATCTAAATTTACATTTAATGATTATCGTCCTATCACTTGCTGGCTGCTATACATCTTCCTAATCCTAATAATTACCGCTCAGTCATCGAAATTCTTCTAAGTGAATTAATATTATATAAGTTGAAAATATTTATGTTAAAAATTTATTTTTCGAACGAGAAGAAACGGAAACCATTGGAGAAGTAATTTCTAAACTTTTTTTTTAAGAAGCCTTGGCCTTTATTTTAGGCAACACTTTCAGCTTATTTTTTAGCATTGAGAAAAAAAAAAGATGTAGATGATGGGATCGGAAAGGAAAATGCATAAGAACATGTTGATAGCATGTGAACAATCGATTATTTTATACCTTCAATTTATATTAGTATTAAACAAATTTGGTGAAGCCACTATCAACATACTATTGATAACACAGTATGATGTTTTTGCAATTTCTAAAAAAAATATTTTTTGACAATTAGACCTGATTTACTTGTTTTTTTTTTTTAATAAATAAAACAAATACTGTGTAATGAATAAATCTAACGAATAACCGATACGATAACTAATTTGAATTCGCAATTACAAATAAAAAACAATATTTATAATTTTATCAAAAATTTATCGTTATTCATATCTCTCGGGGGATGGATTTATATTTGATTTACCACTCTTATGTTTCTATCAAACCTCAAACAAATCTATTATTATTATTTATTTTCATTTCATCGACAAGAGCCCGGCGGCAGGCAATTCATCGAAACGCAACGATGATGTCCATTGACCTCAATCGTAATGACATTCGAAGCCCTTGACGCTTTTGGACAACAAATTCAATGAATTCGCAATTGCATTCCATGTTTTAAATGTCCATAACAATTTTAATCCATGCTCACCACCTTATTACAACCTATGACGTCACTCTGCGTTTTAATTTTGATTAAAATTTTAATTATATATTCATATATTCAAATAAAAGTCATAATAATAAAAATAAGAATAACATTGAAAATATCCTCAAATTATATGAATTTTTAGCTTAAAATGTCTTGATAAATCCTGAGCGGCCCTCAAAATTGGCTCTAACGATTTTGATTAAAATCCATAAATCAACTATTTTTTAGATGCTCTTTAAAATGTATATTCTCATTTTGTTCTCAAAATTGTTTAAAGCACACTTTACTCTTGTGAAATGGTTGCCATGGTATTAAACTATAAATATTTTCCCATGTTTATAAATTTTACATCTTGAATTTTAATATATCGGTGGAAACTAAATATATCTCGACACAAAAAAATCTGGTATGACAGCACAGTACTCAACTTTCGAATACCGAAGGTAAGAGAAAGTTATGTGCTGTGCGTTGTCACACCAGAATTTTTTATAAAATTATATTTTTATTTTTATTATTATTCTCCCTCTCTCTTACTCTTTCAATGTGTTTTTTTTTTTTGAGTGAGATAACCTAATAGCAAATGAAGAGAATTCACGCCCTACAAGCCCCTTCAAGTTGCGAGGCAATCTCGCTTCGCTGCCTCCGTTTATATCATGAGGTTGCCTTAAGGTTGAATTAACGGCAATTACTCTTCAGAATGACTAGGTATATTAATTGATACAAATATTAAAATATCACATGGAAATGAGAAAAAAAAAATTATTAAATTTAATATTTTCAAATATCGGGTGGATGAGATTTTTTAAGAAAAGTGAACAGCCTCTTATTCTCAAAATAAGAATTTGTGCCCGAAACTGATAATCAGTTTTAGGGCCGGTTTTAGGTAGTAATTGATTCTTGTCAAAAATTCGATGTCGATTTTAGATATATCTGAGGTCCCCTGAATCCAAAGAAGTGGTTTTCGCGACATGGCCTGTCTGAGTGTGTGTCTGGGTTCAATTTAAAGCATGAAGGAATTGAGCTAGGAGGTTGAAATTTTATATTTAAGTTAAGCACCCCTAGGGCGTGAAAATAAGCTTTTAATCAAAATCGACCAAAAATTACAAGTACTTTACTGATGTAGTTTTTCAGTTTTTTGCGGTTTTCTCAAAATTCGCTCCAACGATTTTGATTAAAATACAAAAATCAATTATTCTCTTTCAAATATATATTCTCATTTTGTCATTGAAATCTTCTGAAGACCACTTTACTCTTGTACTTCATAGGAAGAATAGGAGAAATAGTTGTCATGGTAACAAAATATAAATATTTTCCCATATTTTATATCTTGAATTCTAATATATTGGCGGAAACTAAATATATGTGGATACAAAAAATTTGATGTGGCAAGCACAGAACACAACTTTCGATACCGAAGGTAAGAGAAAGTTGTGTGCTATGCGACAGTCACAGCAGATTTTTTAAATATCATTATTAGTTTACTTTTCTTTTGTAGAGGTGTTTAAATAGAAGTCACTGATACATTCTTTTTTCAAGAATCAGGAATCTATATAAATCAGATGGGATATTTTGTAAATAAATTCCCAAAGCTATTGCTAAAGTTTAAGTAGCTTGGAAGTAAGTAAGGGCCTTCAACCGGTGAAAAGTTCAAAATATTTGGTCTATAAAAAGCAATGTTAAATTAAAAAAAAAAAAAAATATTTTATTATCCCAGTTAGTTCAAGTGGAAACGCCAGGCGCCTGCGCTTCTTACTACATTCCTTTTTTATATCTTTCTCTAATATAAATAATATTTAATCAGATATCGTAGTCATTTATTTAAACTTAAGTAAAAATAAACCGCTAGTGACCAAAATCTGAATCAGATTTAAACTTAATTATTTTCAAAAGTACAGCTATTTGTGAAAAAAAAATTTGCAAATTTTAATTCGTTAATAGGCATTATGATTATTTCCAAATTAAATGGTATAATAACTTAATAATTATTATTTTATGCTTGGGTAGATTTCATATTTAATAAATTTAATTAAATTTATATTTATGTTATGATATTTTAATAAAAAGACTTCATTAGATTCAACCATAAAATATTTAATGAGAAATCCAATATGTTATATAGGCCTAGACTATAATTTAAAATTAAATTTTTAAAAGATAAAAGCCCTATTATTATTATTAAACAATTTTGACTGATAAATAATAGATAACAGGATAATAAAGGTTGCTCTTTAATGATTTAATATAGGAAATTTAAAAAAAAATTCAATTATTAATTAAAAATTAAAATAAGGGAATACTGGTTTATAAATATATTGAATAGAAGTTAATCGCGTCTTTATGGACAATGGTTAATCAATTTCACAAAAGAAAGTATATACTACGGGTAAACTAAGATTGCAGAATTTGTTTGTTTGCTAGGAAGGAGTAAGGTACCCCAAAAGACAATGCAATAATTTTTTTTTTAATTGGTCCTTCGAGTGTAAATTTGAGTAAGACCCCAAAAGACTATATAATAATTAATTGGTCCTTCGAGTGTAAATTTGTTAATATATTTAATAAGAAATAGAAATGACGTATTCGTGGAGATAAAACTCTAGAGGAATTGATTTATTAAATTAGTCATTTGGGTTGCCTATCTTCCAGCAACCAAAAAGAAATTTTCTGTATCTTTGATTGGACATAGACAGTGACCTAACCAGTGGAGTTTGGGTTTAAACTCACCCTGGAGGGGTGAAGGGAGAGAAAAAATAGCCATAGGAGAGTCTCTTGGAAAACTACTTCCTCCTCATCCTTCTCCAGAAGCAAATCCTGGACACTAGGCATGGATGATTTGTTAGACTAGTTAAAATAAACTTTACCTACCCAACCTACGATTGTTGGCCAAAGTTAAAAATAAATTATTTTAAGTACTAAAATATACTCAAAGACACCAAATCAAAAGTATTTATTTTTTTTTTTAATAAGATGAATATGCACTATAAATACAGACATAACAACGATCGGGTCGGAAAAAAAGGATCACAAGTCAAAAATAATAGATAAATAATTAATTAAAGTAATTTAAATATTTATTTATTTGAAAAAATTTAATGCGCTCTTCTGGGTACATTATATACAAACTTGAAAAATTCTAATTAATGATTTCATCATTATGTTACCAACAACGAATACATAATAAAAGTCTATTTTAAAAGATTTTAATATTAAATCCTGGAGGGCAAATTTACCTTTTTAATAATCAACAAATAAAGAATATAGATAATTATATTGTATGAATTATCATTTAAAGTAATGATTAATGAGGTTTGCACAAATTCGACATAGAGCACCTTTTAAGATTCGCGGATATAAACATTTAATAATAAACTATAATTAAATTAATGGTATAATATCTTATACATACATCTGACTCTGACTGCAATATGAATTCGAAAAATTTATTAATATTAAATACGGTAGTCTAAATGGTACAAATTTTTCAAAAAAAAAAAAAGAAAATATGTACTGTATTATATTTATAAGATAAGAATTTAAATAATTTACATCTCCAACTTCTCAAAACAATGCACTCCATGGATATTCAAGGGAATTTGGACTATTATTTTGCACATTCATGACGAAATCAATGGATTAATTTGTTCATTGTGAGTACTATTGTTGAAAGAATGCAATATCTTATATTTTTAACCTTTCAATGCATGATCCGTATAAGTGGACCTATAAAGTTTTGAAAAAGGAAGCGTTTTCCGAAACTTCGATTGTATAGAAGTGAAATAAATTTGTATTCCTGACAACAATAAAGCACTCAATTTTCGCAGCTATTATTAAGCTTATTATTAACCTGGAGTCTAGATTAAGACTAGGCTCAAATTATTTTTTATTCGATTAGCCAAAGGTATTAAAAAAAAAAAAACTTTCGAAATATCTCATTGAGGGGTTATGGCCAAAAACAATTAATGGACCTGTCTTTCGGTGAATGGGTGACCGCCTGAGAAATTCCGCCAGAGTCAGAGACTCAGGGCTCGGTCCTTAATGATAATATAATCTGGATTTTTTGGTAATGGATGGATAAATGAAACAGTTAATATACAATTTATTAATTTGAATTATATGACTTAAACGGAACGTAAAAAAAATTCATTAATTTGCAAAAAATTTCATCTCTTAAAACAGGAAACGAACTACTTTGAGCATGAAGCAAAAGCTTTACCTCTGCGGAGTAAAAAGATCATAATATTGTTTCGCTTATCAAAATTTAATAATTTTCTATTCACATTAAATTAGAATATTTATTTATTCTTATTTCTACTAGCCTACAAAATTCGATAGGACCTAGAAAAATTTTGAATAGAATATAATCAAAAGTAGTTCAGAGACGAATATACAATGAGACATAAAGAGGTCTTCCCTAAATGAGGCATGAATTTTAATTATATTAATTCATTTGAAAATTTATATAAATCAGAACAGATGACTCAACTATAGACGAAAAAAATAATTAAAAGAGATAATTATTCGAACCCCGGAGGACATGATTTTAAGTCAATGGCCTTCTAGATCAAAACATCCGCCTCTTCTATAAAAAAGAGAGTTGCTTGGTTATCTTTTTCCAAATCTAATTCCACCTTACTATAAAAGTATTAATTCTTTGATAATTTCTTTCTAAAGTAAGCAGCAATATATTTAGATAATTTTTTTTTTTTCACTTTCTTTTAACTTTCATTTTCATAGGTATAAATGTTGAATTTCTAAGTGGAAATTACCAATTAGTTGAAAGGAAAAACTAATAAATTAATGAGTAAGATTATACCGGAAGGTCAATTTTTTACGCAACAATTTTTCTCTGATTTATAATAAGGCCAATGTTAGTGAACTTCAATTTTTTTTTTTTTTTTTTGAACACCCATAGAGTGAGGTCATTGTTTTCAAGGTTATTATCAATTCACACGAATATCTAATTGTTTCTATAGTTAAAAGAAATTTATAAATCAAGTATTATTATATTAATAAATAAAAATGTACAATCTTTTTCACCATCATCTAAATATAATTTTTACTTCTATAAAATAATATATTATCATATTTTGAAAAATAAAATAAAGGATATAATGAATGAAAGAAGAATTAACCATTTGTTAGTACAGTAATTTAATTATTAGTCGAGAGTTAGAATGTGTTGATATTGTTAATAGATTTGTTTCATTACGAATGCGCTTATATTCATATTGCTCATCTGATAATTAATTAATAAAACAGTCTGGTATATAAAAAAATTCAATTATGAATTGCAATAGTGAAACGTCCTCCGGTAGTCATCAGTATATTAACAAAAATACATGTATGATGCGTAAAAACCTAAATGGGCTCAGTAGCCGTAAAAGTCAAATTAAAAAAAAAAATTGCAATTGTTTTTGTTTGATCGAAGTTAGGTTAACCTAAAGGTTAGCTTGCTTAATAGATATACTGGGTATATACCTGGGTTCAGGAGCATTAACGCCCCCCTACCTTTAAGCCAGAAAAAATATTAAAATTATGATTTTAATGATGAAAAGGTAAGGAAATCAAAAGCCAAATTATCAAAAACATTGCTTTATTCAAATTTTTTTATAATTTCGCTTTGGCTGCCTTATCTCTTTATCATTAAGTATTGGTATACATATGGCCTCTTGTGTAAGGTATATTGATGGAATATTTAATGAAATGAACAGGTAGTAATTTCTTATTTACTTTAATACTTCTTTTCAGCTGAAGTTTTGGTCCAGGCATTAATCATTTTCTGAAGATAGGGACAAAACATTTTAGCTCACAGAGAGAACTCATTAAAGAATCTGGAGCAATTGATTGATTTCTCGAGAAATTCAAATTTAATACATTTGGGAGTCGGTCATGTGGATTGCCTACCTTTCAGTAGGCAAAAAAGAACAAATTTATCCTCTTTACAGGGTCAGTGGCTTCTAAATCTTATAATTCATCGTTATTTAATCCATCATATTTTATTGACAGCAAATAATAATAGTAATTCTTTGGAAGCATCGTTATCTAAATAAGAAAAACATCCTTCAGATCTTTAAGTGGAGACTGGTTTTGAATCCCACATATTTTTTAAAACATGTCCCTTGAACATACACTCAAGCCACTACTTATATAAATAATCTCAGTAGGGTGAAAATAAAAATTTGGACTTTGAAAATTAAGTCAAATACATTTCAATCGTTTTTCATATACTGTACTTTCTTGCTTGAAAAAAAAATGAATCAAATTTAAGTAGCTTAAAAATATGATATTCTCAACAAAGTATGTGGTCGAGAAGGTATACCTGATTAAAAATGATCAAAGGATACACACGCCTGCAGCAGGTCTGCATAGTGAACCTTGAAGGACACACAGGGATATACACGTCCACATCAGGGGCACACAGGGATACACACGTCCGCACCAGGGACACACATTTTTCTTCTGGCCACTTTCGATCTACTGTGTGTGTCCCTGGTGAGGACGGGTGTATCGCTCTGTGTCTCTGGTGTGGACGAGTATATCCCTGTGTGTCCCTCAAGGTTCACTATGCAGACCTGCTGCGGGCGTGTGCATTCCGGGTAGGCGTAATTTATATGAAGGGAAGAAACCAAGAGCTCGAGTTCAAACCTCTCGAGGGGCGTTTTTTTTAACTAGTGTATGAAATTTTTCATAAACCTGTTTATGAAACGAATAATAAATTGGTTTATGAAAGTTTATTTTTCAGTATATTAACTTTGAGGGCCTACCCGAATGTAATAATAAACAATTTGTGTTTTCCTAAAATAGTTTATAAATATTCCTTGAAAATTTTTAGTAAAATGAAATAAAATTTCTTTTTATCTTAAAATTTGCCATTTATCAAATTATCCATTGAATGATGAAAATATCGCAGTCATTCAACTTTCCCTTTCTTGCCATTTTATAAATAATTAAAAAGATTATTTTTCTTTCAAATTATAATCCCTCGATTATTATTATTAAAAAGATGAATAAAAAAATCTGGTGTGACTGGCGCACAGCACACAACTTTCTCTTACCTTCGGTAATCGAAAGTTGTGTACTGTGCTGTCACCCAGATTTTGTGTCGACATGTATTTAGTTCCCGACAGTACGGAACATTTGAATTCAGATGTAAAATTTATAAGTATGGAAAAATATTTATATTTTGTTACCATGGCAACCATTTCTCGTATCTTCCCTATGAAATACAAGAGTAAAGTGGTCTTCAGAAGATTTCAATCGCAAAATGAGAATATACATTTTAAAGAGCATCTAAAAAATAATTGATTTTTGAATTTAAAAAAAATCGTTGGAGCAAATTTTGAGAAAATCGAAAAAAACTGAAAAAGTAAATCAGTAAAGTACTAGTAATCTTTGGCCGATTTTGATTAAAAGCTTATTTTCCGGTCCCGGGGGTGTTTAAGTTAAATATAGAATTTCAACCTCGTAGCTCAATTCCTTCATGCTTAAAATTGAACACAGACACACCCACCCACCCACCCACCCACCCACCCACCCACCCACAGACAGACCATGTCGCGAAAACCACTTTTTTGGATTCAGGGGACCTCAAAACGTGAAGATCCATCAAAATCTCGACATCGAATTTTTGACATGAATCCAATACTTTCTCTCTATATATATATTACATATATACATAGGTAAGAAAAGTAATATTCAATTTATAGATTAGAGTTTGAGTGAATCTTTTTAAGAAACTATGAATGAAATCTCTCTTATAAAGGATTTAGTGAGAAAAGACAGGTGCTAAGAAGGAGAGTTCTCTTTCAAAGCTTTCAAACCTACCTAGAGAATAATATATAATTTATTAATATTTGATTGTATGATAGATTTTCCTTTCATTGGTACTTCTGAATGCATTTCTCCGAATAGAAGATGATGATTTCTCATGGATTTCATTCTTAATAAATTTTAAGTTATTTAAATATGTGTTTGGACTTCCTAGTTTATTTATTATTTAAATAAAAAATAGGCAATTGGTTAGTAACTGGAGAAAAAAGTACTTATCTAGTTTAGTAAAAAAAAAAGGATGTCATTAAAAATAATTTTCTTCGGTTTTTTTATATATTCTAGTATTATTTATTTTTCTGAGAAATTACTTAATTAAATTTGATTAATACAAAAAGGTAGAGTTGAGAGTTAATACAAAATAAGGAAGTCCACATACGCCAAGTGAAATTAGGTTAAAATTGTTTATCAAGACCAATCAAAAAGAGAGAGTAAAATCGCATTGCATTCGAGAAACAACAACAATTTTACACTCGGACCTTGAGAGAATCGTAGATTCTTTTAAACAAGGAAGTTGGCTTTTTTTCACTCCTGTGAATGAGTGAAGAGTTCATTTTCTTTTTGACATGACGTATTTATTTATTGCACGAGGTCCAAGCAACTAACGAACTTAAGTAACGGTGGTGGCCTGATCAGGGGTCATCGGCAGGATCGTGAGACAACAGGAAGAACATTCTGATGTATCCGAACAAGATGCGAATGTTTATATTAACAATCAAAGTTGGAAATTGACATTCTGTTATCGGTATTAAATTTGTACTTATGATTAAAAATAATTAATAAATCAAATAAATAATAAAAATACCACCTCTCTCAACAATGATTAACTTTTCTAGCAACTAAATAAACGCGAAGCAACAGTCATCACAATCGTTGCAGCTAAGCAATGCCAAGCGCGGCGAAAGCTTGGGATGATGATCCCGAGCAATCAGCGTGTGGAACGCCTCCCAGTAGCCATCGATACTATTGTATTTAAATGAATTAATAACCCCTAATGATCTCTGTAGCCAAAAATAAAAATAAATAAATAAAATAAAAGCGATATAAATGAAATTTAATAAAATTCAAATGAATTTGTTCTTCACGTGTCCAATAACAGCCGGTTGTTTCTAATATACTAGCTATCCCTCGCATAAGCTAGTTGACAATGACTTTCAAATCTTTTCACACAAAGTTAAGTTCATCGTATGAATAAATAAAAGCCCCGATCGTCGTTAACTATAATAGCTAACAAAGACCCAAAGTTCGGTCTAAAGCCCGGTCCAGACGCTCCGTTTTGCACAACCTTTTGTCTGCTCAGTTCAACACGTTGCAGTTAAAACGTTCTAATTTTGAGTGTCCAGACGGTGCAGTCATATTTGTATTTTTTGCTCAGTCTTGTGTGATATCGTCATGGGGGAGGTTCTCCTGTGGTCAATTTTTGCATGCTCTCTCGTTAGAAAAAAAAAAGATTAGAACATCTTAGAAGAACCGGGCGTTCGGGTTGCATAGATTTCTCTGAATTTTTCTACTAATTTTTCATAAGCTTCCCCCTTTTTCTCCCTGTTACTATACTCCTTCGATTTAACACGCCAAATACATGGGAAACTCATAAAGTGCAATAAAATCAGTTAAAAACTCTCTAGAACATTGCCGAAGGTCAGCCATCGTGGAGTGATTAGGGAAAACTGAGGAACAAAACGATTCGGAACATGGAGCAAGCGTCCACATGCACCGACTTGTCCGCACAGGTCATGGATTTCAAAGCTAATTTGCTCAGTTATCGCTGCAACTGTACCGTCTTCCCGCCGGGCTCAAAACTGCGCAAATTTCCTGTCCACACGCAACGTTTTAACTGCAACGTGTTGAACTGCGCAGACAAAAGGTTGTGCAAAACGGAGCGTCTGGACCGGGCTTAAAGCTTAATTTCACCTCCTTAGGTGAAATTAGGAACACAAGGACAATTTGGAAATTATTAAATTTTTGTTAAAAAGCTTTTAAGCTTAATTATTTTAAATTTTAATACTTATTTTAATTAATTTTAATTTTAAATAATTTTTATAAATTATGCCTAACTTCCCAAAACATCCCTTATACCAGAGATAGCTAATTATATGTGGAAAAACTCATTTTTAACTTGAATGTTAGGCTTGTTGTTGTTTACTATATCGATGATCAGGGGCGTCATTTGGGTTGGAGGAACAGGGGGTCTGAAGGGTTCTGATCTTTTTTAAATTTTATATTGTTCTAAATAAAAGATTTCTATGGGTATAAAACTGTAAAAATTTGAGGTACCTATTTGTAAGTTCATTTTCATTAAAGTTAGAAAAAGTTTGGCCCCCCCCCTCCCCAAGAAGGAGTTGATATTCCGCCACTGTCGATGATTTGCTATCAGTCTGATAAGTTTGCTAAGTGACTAGAAGTGAAGCAACTGGCTCTAAGAGATTAACCGTACCTATGTGCTGACTGACGGCCTCTGATGGCTCCTGAGAGTTCCCAAAATCAATTCATCGTAATTAAAAATTTTAAAACGTTTTTAAAATATTTTTGAACAAATTGTTGTTTTAATTGTAAGATTTAATTATATTCGGTTTCCAATTTAATTTTTTTTTTTTTTTTTTTTAATTTAATAAACCGGAGACTTTAATGCAATTGAATTAGTTTCTTTCTTTTATACCTTCCGTGTGACGAAAGGATAGTTTTAATTACCCTTTTTATTATTATTTATAGAATTTCTTTGTCGGCTTTCCCCCCCCCCTCCTTCGCTTGGATGAATTTTATGCCAGGTGATTTTGTTTTAATAGTTTTTTTTTTTTCACAATCAAATGGAAATGAATCATCTTAGAATATACCTCTATGTCCGAAATAATGATTCATAGCGTGGAAATTTTACAGAAAACGAATACAAATAGATTACGATTTCATAGTATTGTTAAATAGATATGTGAAAGATAGCTACGTTCTATCTTATACCTCATCTCATAGTAAATGACAAAAAAATATTGCGTAATTTCTATATTTATCTACATATGATGCTTAGATAGTTATACCACATTATGCAAATAATAATTAAATTTAATCATTTTCACTTTTAGAAAATCTGTTACAAAGAAAATAGAGGGCAGGGAATAATTAACACTTAAAAAAATAGAAAATTTTAATTTTAAATTTATTTTATTTTAGAAATTTATTCAAATTAAAAAAAATCTTTATTTTTTCATGAGAAATCTTTATGTTTTCTTTTGGAGGAAAAGACCCTCAATTTTATTACAACAATAACATGATTTTCATAAGGATTGATAAGGTTGAATAACGCATAGTCTCCGAAACTGTTGACACAGAGAAACAAAGATTTTTCAGCCAAATTCAAGGGTATTTTCTCAAGCGACATTTTTACTTTCTCTTACCCCTATATATGTTAACATAGAGAGAGAGAGAGCAAGTACCGGTATTGGATTCATGTCAAAAATTCGATGTCGAGATTTTGATGGATATACGATTTGAGGTCTCCTGAATCCAAAAAAGTGGTTTTCGCGACATGTTCTGTCTGTGTGTTTATGTGTGGGTCTGTGAACAAAATATCTCAAGAACGAAAAGGGCTAGGAAGTTGAAATTTTATATTTAAGTTAGGCACCCCCATGGGACCTGACACGAAGCATAGAAAAAGAGGAGAAATGGTTGCCATGGTAGCAAAATATAAGTATTTTCGCATACTAATAAACTTTACATCTTGAAAATCGAATGTACTGTACTGTCGGAAACTAAACACGTGTCGACACAAAAAATCTGGTGTGATAAGCACTGTACATAAATTTCGATTACCAAAGGTAAGAGAAAGTTGTATGCTCTGCGACCAGTCACACGAGATTTTTTATCTAGAGTAGATATTTTGATTTTTGGGGATTAATAAACTAATCCCCAAAAATAAATTCATTTTTAATAAAAAAAAAATGATATAAAATGTAAGCCTAGTGATAAATTACATAGAAAATAGCTTATAAACATTTTCTAATTTAAATATATATTAAAATTTAGTGCGTTTACAAAAAACGAAGAATGTCGAAATTCATTAGCACTCTATTTTGTAATAATATAAATAATAGTAAATCCAGTAAAACATTTTTGGATGTGATTATTTATGTTGTTTAAAAAAAAAAAAAAAAGAATTGAAAAATTGAAAAACATGAAGCGTGATGGCGATAGCAAGTTTTTCGATCTTATAGAGTTTGAACGATACTTCTTCTTCTGTCTTCGTCCTATTCCCGCGATGTGGGGTCGGCGGACCTCACTTTTTCCCTCCAGCCCTATCATGCCTTTTTTGCGACCGGAAGAAATAGGACAGGCCGGCCCGTCATACGGTCTGACGCCTGCTAAAAAGAGGAAGGAAGAGACAGACATACAAAGAACTGAAGCTCTGCCTGCCCCAGTTCGGGCAGCTCGTGGTCGCCATTCACGTACCCACAACATGCGGGCCCCTGAACAAAGTTTAAACGATACTTATTATGGCAAATACGATATATGGTGTGATTTATTTATATCAACTGGTATTTAATTGATTTAAATAAATACTCAATATCGGATTGCCTGGAACCCATTTCCCCTTTTGAGGTTATCATTATTAATATTTGTCTCTATCTTTAACCCCTCGGTCATGGAGGTTAGGTGATTTTTGTTTTTAAATGTAATAAAATTTTCACAACAATCACGTAATTTCATATAACCTACTAGTGGGATTATGGGTGGGACTTTCTTATGAAATTCACAGCACGTAGTATGTAACATGTCAAATGTTTTTTAATAGTTTGAAAATTATGCTAACGTGACAAAAAAAAAACAGTTGTCAGTAGCTATCAATTAAAGTAGGAGAAAACTGAATAATTTTTATCGAAAGCTGCTCTAACCTTATTTTGTGAATTTTTTTAATATACTTGTTTATTATATTTATCTTTCGATTGCGCTTTATCAAATAAATTAAAACGAAAAAAAATATTAAGATATTTTTCCCTCTAAACATTTCATTATTAATTCTAAAGACAGAGAAGGGATTGATAACAAACCAAGTCAACCCAATTAAAATGGATGATTGATTATTATCGAATATAAACAAACAAATCCGAGTTTGACAACAACCAAAAAGAGAGCAACAGTAGAAAAAGAACATTAAAAATATACCCCCACTCCCCTCCCTGGCCGAGAGGTTAGAGATGATGACAAATGTCAATATTGATAATCTAAAAGCCAAGAGAAATGAGTCGAGCCCCAGGCAGTCGGATGAATTTATTTAAATCATTTGCATACCAAATAGTACAGACAACGAAAATGAAGTCCTACATTCAAAATAATTAATAACAACTGTGATAGTTTTATCTACTAAATTTTATAATTACTTTTTAATGGATAAATTATTTTGGCATTCGAGACAATATATACTTCAGATACTAGAAGTATTAATATAATTTTCATAATGCCCGTTACCCATCTTCATTTATTTAAATTAATTGATAGTCAATTTAATTTAACCATTGGTTGTCAGACGTCTAGAGCCGCCCCTTAAATACAACAATAGTGTTGTCCAATTTTTTTATAAATCCAATTGACATCAAATATTTATTTAAATAAATTTTCATTGAAGCGGAACCTTGATTTTATAGGTTTCAATGTTAACAATGTCAACATCATCATCCTCTCGGAAACGAAGAATGTATTATTTCTGTTCAGAAACCAACCACAGACGAAAACATTTTATAAATTGAGGCTGCGGTATATGAAAATATTTTATTTATTTATTCAAATCATCTTTAAATGTCCAAATATTTGCTTTCCTCACTTAACCACTTTGACTTTATCATATATGAATATTAGTTATCAATTAATTCTATAGGAAATTAATAATTAACTGTCGAAATACGAAATAATTATATTTTATTATTTTATTTTGAAACATATTAGATACAAAGTCATTTAAATCCTCACTCACCTGATTATTGTTTGATTGATACGACCTTCTGCCAGACAGAGAGCATAAAGAACCAACAACCTGACACAACTACTATGTTTTGAAATCACTTGTAAAGGATCTAATTTAAAAGAATTTTAGTTTGACATGAGGTTAAGAGGTCGCCGGATATGTTGTCGTTGTTGGTTTTTATTTTCCTATCCGATATCCGATATCCGCCAGACCAAAAGCAAGACTGCCGGTCTCTTGAGACACGCACCGCTGTTTTCTTTCACCAGGTAGTTTTCAGGCTGGTCTTTGGTGGGGGGACCAACACAAGGAGTAGAGGGGGGCTCATCAAAGGAGGGGACCCGTGTTGCCAGGTGGAACAAGGTACTCGCTTTGCGTCACAGGGGGGGACCAATACCACACACAACATATGAAATCGCTTAAGGGTAAATTTCGAGTCACTTAATGGGGATCTTCTTTCTCTTTCTTTCACTCTATCTTTATCATCGCCTCTTGTGTGAGACAAAAAAAAAATTACTAACCAGATATTTGAGATGAATGGGAATAAAGCGAGAGAGGAAAATTAAAAAAACTAAACGAGCAAATTAATTAAATGGATGAAAGATAGAAGACGGAAGTAAATAAGATTAGATTAATATACGGGTGCATGAAATTAGCCATTTCATGGGAAATTATAAATTATTTATTATAATAAATCTGTCCTTTTAAATATAACTAATATAGTAATTGGGTATAGGAGACTGCAGCCAAGGAATTAAATAAAAAACTTTTATTTAATTGTTAACCGTCGAAGTTTCGATCGCAAATCACGACCTTCCTCAGGACGATTAATTGTTAGAATACAAGATTGACAGTATTATATTTAATTATCATTATACAATATTTATTTAAGCTATATGTGTTAAGAGTGAGTGACTTGCTCGCTTAGGGCTTCTTGCCATCAATCATTGTCCATAGCTATAGTTTTTTTCTTTATTAATTTATTTTATTCACACAGCTGACGTTTCGGTTTCTTGTTTGGACCATCTTCAGAGCTGGCAAAAAGTCTTTATGAGTGTGTCATGGGGGATTTTATACATCTTTGGAATCTTATCATTATATAATAATATAAATTTATAATTGAACAAATATTATATAGATAATGTATTAATTTTTGTTCATCTCTTTGTAGTTTTTTGTACTGATGATGACTAGGCGTGATGCCGGTCGAAATATCTACTAATTCAAGATTGATGTGAGAGGAGTCCATCAATTGTTGGCTTTTATTCTCCGATCCATTCCTTATATATGTGATCCAGCGACAATCTTCTAATTGTAATCTAAATATATCAATTGTATGCTTGGTCATCATATTATAAGTATATAGCCTATTTATTATATAATGATAAGGTTCCAAAGTTAAAAAAACAAAAAAAAATTTTCACCATTTAAAAAAAAAAAACAAAAAAACAAACAAAACAACCGAGAGAAAAAAAAAAATAAAAAAAAAAAAACTATAACTGAATTCTCATTTGGTTCCACCCAAATATTACATCACAGCTAGTCAATTGTGTTTTTACAATCTGATAATATATATTTTGGGCTGATTCTACTTTTAATAGATGAAAGTGAATTTCAAATAAATCAACTAATACACGGCAATCGCGCTCGCTTCTGGAGTCCGTTAAAAATGTTACGGTAGCTATTATTTAATTTGGTCCGCTATCTAAAAATGTTTTTGCCGACCTCTGCCATAATATAGTTATTTTTTCAGTCTAATAAAACTTTAAAAAGAAAATTAACTGTTTTATAATAGTTTTTTAAATGGTCTATTCATGACACGAATCGGATTGTTTGTGATATGAAAATAAACACAATTTTAAATATGATATTCATAGACATTCATAATGTACGGAATTCTAAAGAAAGAAAGGCATTTCGAAATTATAATTATTAGGGTCCGACTGAAACAAGATTTTCAGCCGAAACCGAATTTCGGTCTCTATCTTAGTTTCGGCCGAAACCGTAACCGAAACTTGTTAAACTTTTCCGTAAAATTTCCTATACGAAATTCATATCATTTTATCTTTTTTTTTTTTTAAATAGTAATTAAATATTTCCTAGTGACGCTAACAATCACTCCATTTTTCCCTCTTGCGAAAATTATTTTACTTTTGTTTTTGTGTGTACGAGTCTCATCCCATCTTTTCAAACCCAAGATTCGGTTGGTTTTTGGCCGAAACCAGGATTTTTGACCGAAACCGTAACTGAAGCCAAAACTTCGGTCGATTTCTAATAATTATACTAAAATTTAACTTTAAATTATTTTTTTCTAATAGATATTTATAAGAAAAATAAGTGAATTTTATGTAGACTACAGGACCACACGCAAACGTATTTTATTTATATTAAATCAAACAAATGGAAACAAATTCTTTGCGTAAACTTGGATAGATTGTAGCTCTCTGAGAAAGGGAGTATGCTAATTGGACTCTCCTCTGAAAGGACTTTAAGAAACAATAGACTCTTAGAAAAAAGAAGATTACCTAAATAAGTCATCTTCTTAGAGTATGAATGTGTGAAAATAGTATAGTTATACATTACTAATAAAGTAACTTTGCATAGTGTATTGATAAAGATATCTATCCATTTTTTTTTTTTTTTTAGTTTCTAATTTTTACTATTTATAAAGTCATCATTGTTTAATTATTTTGGAATATTTTGGCAATGTAGGCCAATCCAAATATGTATATCCCGTTTAAATTTTAGTTCGATCATCACATATGTGTTAACAAGGTCGCGTCTGATTTTCCGAGTAGGTCAAAAATTGTTTGTCAAATTAAATTTAAAAAATTTTCCCTAATTTTTTTTTTTTGCCATTTGACAAGTGATACAGACACAGACATATACGATAAATATATATTTTTATTTACCCCCCCCCCCATTAATTAAATATTTTAAGAGATCCATTTATTTGAATAAAATATTCAATGAATTTTCTTCGATTTGGACTTATTCGCACTAGATATCCATATTCATTTAAACCAAGCCTTAGATCGAAAAACGATCAAAGACTTTATAATGGTCACGATATCTTGCAAAATAAATTTATCAATATAAATATACATTAGATATATAAAGCAATAAATAATGAGAAAAAGTCTTCGATTTTTAATAGTTTAAATAATAATATTATCCGTAATTCTGTTTATTGAAGGTATATTAACTTATTTTAAAACATAAATCCCTGCCTTGATTGGTTTGGATAGTTAAGTCAAGAGAAATTTAAATTTTCATAATTATACCTTTTTCTTCATTATTAGACTTACTAATAAAATCTCTCACTTGGAGATGAATTTTTTTATTAAAATATATCTTGTCTCTTTTAAACGTAATCAGATTTCTCTAGTCAAAGGGATATCGTAAATGACTCATTTCACCTCCTTGAAATTAGAATTAATTAATAAAAAAATACTACTGGTCTCCAAACATAAACTTTCTATTAGTTTTTGAAATTTGATTCTTTACTCGAGGTTATTACTATATAAAAGGGAAAAGTAATTTTTTTATTATATCATAAGGCCTATATTATTTAAATTTTATTATTAATTCAAATTATATCGTTAGTTAATTATTTATTTATTATAGTCTTATGATGATTTTCACCCCGGAAAATACTAAATTATAAACTAGTTAAATAATTTATATAAAGATTCATAATTTTTCATCACTTAAAATTAGAGTAAAAAATTTTTATTTTAATGATGAGGTTTAATTAGAGAAAAGCTATGAAACTTTCTCTTTGAAGAAAAAATATTGAATTGCCATTTGGATAGACTATAATTCATGATAACTGAAAATATCGATAATTAATTATGCAAAATCAAAAAATGAATTTTTAATGTGTTTCGTCCAAAGTTTATTAAACTACAAAAAAGGGAAAAGAAAGTTTTTTGGGAAAAAAATTTTTTACCTTATAATTAAAAAAAAAAAAAAAAAAAATTTAAAAAAAAAAAAAAAAAACACAAATAAAAAATAATATTTTATCCAAAACCTTTTTAAAACCTAAGGTTATTTGGACAAAATATTTTAATTATGGAAGATAGGCAACCGGATCAACATACAAGCATCTTTTATAGTCTTCTTTCAGGGGTAGGTTTTTTATCTTCAATTAAATTTAACAGTATAAATATAGAAGACTATTTTTCTCGGGTTGAATTAAAAAACAATTATATTTTTAAACGAGTTTTATTTGACCTTTAGAGTCGAAAAAAGGCCTTCTATATTTGAATTTGGCATCTCGGCGTCACTCTACATTAACAGTATTTATTTAAAATAACGTAATTTCGGGGCTCATTTTGACAGAGACGGATTAAAGAAAAGACAAAAAGACGATTTCTATGAAAACCCGTAAGAGCAGGGGAGGGGAGAGGGAGGAGTCCAGCTAGAGGATTCTTTAATTTATTCCTTCGCATTGTTGTCCTGGTTTCTTTCTAACGAAACAAGCGCCCCATTTTGCTCCCAGTTAAGTACGTCATTGACAAATTGTCATGGTAAATATAAATAGTGTACTGCCTATTAGCGATTTTCTAATATCTTCACTTTAACAAAATAAATATATAATAATTATTAATTCCAAGGGGCGCAGGTTCAAATCCAAGAATTTATTTAAATCATTTGGATACCAAATGGTATAAATAAATAAGCCTAGATCCCCTGATATATCGTTAATAATATCAATATGCATATCGTTTAAAATTCTATATGGCCTAAGATGCCGAAAAAAAAATTAATAATTGATTTTAATTTGTCGTCTTTTCCGATCTTTTCGATGTCTCACCATTTTCATTAGTATTTTTACTTTTATTATTTATTACTTAACATAACCTTTAGAGTCATGCAGATCAAAGACGGTTTCCTGAAGATGAACGCGAATTTTCTTTATCGATTTTTCAAAATAAATATAAAAGGATAAGACAACGTCACTTTGCTGGTGACATACTTTCGAAATAATTATTTAGACATTTAACATGTTTGTAATAATCATTTAATAGATATAAAAAAGATTTCTTCAATGAAAAGTTGAATAAATAATTATTTATGTGTACGTAATTTAATTTAACATTCAATTTTAATATGAGATATTATGATTTAGGTTAAACTTCTCAACCTTGCGGAATACAATTTTTGTTAATTACAAAAATAAATATTTATAATGCTTCAAAAAGAGAAAGAAAGATTTTTAAAAAAAATTTCATTCAAATTTAATTATTTTTGGATTACTAAATATCATTCATACATCATTATAAGAGGATTTCGGGACAAAATAAAAAGGTTAAAATGAATTTTTAAATTTGATTATGGTATAATATTAAAGGAAATTTTAATCTCCTCATAGGACACTAATTAATTGTAACAAACCACGTTGCCCATGCCAGTCTATGGATCAATTAATTGCCTGACTTCCATCCCTCAAAACGTTATATAATATTAATAATATAATAAAAAGAATTATTTTTACTAGTCAGTGGCTGAATCGTAGAATAAAGATTGAAATAAAGAAGGCAAGCAATTAATAACATTTAAAAATTGCTTTAATTAAATACAGTCGACTTTCCGGCGGATTCTTCCAATCTTCGTCAGGACAGGCTGACTGATCTCATGGAGATAATTCAGTCTACCTGAAGAAGGCCAGAGGAATCGGCTGAAACGTTGAAAATGATAATTAAACCATTTAAAAATTAATTTTATAATTGATTTTAATCAATTGGCTTTGATCTTTAAAGATTTTATATAAAAAATACAGCTTGTTTTTAATTCTTTTTCTTTCCTCATATGGATATCTTTTGAGAGTTATTTCTAAACATCTTTCCCAGATAATAATCATTTTTGGTGAGCTCTAAAATAAAACAGATAAATCAACAAACTTGTAAAAAAATGAGTGCTTTTCAGCTTTGAAGTCCAAGTATAATCGCACTCATCTTCAGGGGAAAAGCAAAATCGTCAGAGATGGTACAAGTTGTGCGGTACTTAATAATTTCATATTTATACATGTTCTTAATAGTTTTACAATCGATAATATCGCCTGCTGAGAATCATAATGGCGAAAGTCCGAAATTCAACAATTCGAGAAAAAGTGTTTGAAAGTTCTATAAACTTTTTTAAATAGCCGGGCAACAAATGAATAGGCCAGAATCAATAGCAAATAATGGAAATATATTTTCGTCACTTTGGCACTCAAAAGAGAAGATGTTTTAACAAAGTTTGCTAGGCTTAATTCAAAAATTGAATTTTCGGACTTGCGCCACTATGATTCTCAGCAGGCAATATGTATAATAAAATATATTCTTGGGCAAACAATCAAAAACCTTACGACTCACACTGATACTAAATAGCAAGCAGGCATCTAAAAATCAGAACTTGTACCAATCTCTGACAATTTTGCTTGCCCTGAAGATGAGTGCGACTAATAGTAGTACTACTCGAAACGTCGGCAACAAAATATAAAGTTTTTTTATTTCGCCACTGCCGGAAGGCTCCCGCCTTTTCTCCTAATTAAATATACAGCTAAGTATATAGGGCTAATAAGGTAACTAGCTCTGGGCAAGACCTCATCACTGCCCACCCCCACCCCCACCCCTAACCAAATTTTACGAATTAATTAAAGCAACTTATAAAATAATAGTTTTAACCAGTAGTACAAAAAATTTTGGAGAGAACTAAAGATTGCGAATTTATTGCCCTTTCTGGAGCTCCTTTGCTGTCTGGGACCTGGGCACGTGCCCCTGTTGCCTAGTTTCGGCCCTGCCTATATGCATAAACCGTAGGCTATTTTTTATTTTTTATACCCTAATAGAGACCTAAACATCTCCAATTTCATTGCTTATACATTATTCAAAATACGAATTCAAATCAATTTTTTTTTTTTAAGAATGATAGGTTTATTTAATATTCTTTAGCTTAAACGTTATGTTTATTTCGTATAATCAATTTCGTAAAATAGCTCATGAATGAAAGTGAATACTAAATTATACAATAAATCTCACTTTCTTTGGTGATCGATACATTGGGATATAACTTTCAAAAAAAAAAAAAAAAAATTTTACATTTTCCAAAAGACAATATCAAAGGGTATATAAAATTTCTCTAATAATATACGGTACGTGAATTTTCAAGGTGATATGCTGAAATAGTGAAATTCAAATTAAAGATTAATAAATAAGGGGTTTTACTTTAATAAGAATATAGAAAGCACAAGTGTCCTTTGTTTCCTTTTTTTCTATTAACAAATATCTCCCTATTTACTAACAAAAAATTTAATTATAATATTATTAACGCAATTTAATAATTTTTTATTCATTTAAATATGTTAATAAAAAAAGTGAACAATAAAACGACCAAGAATCATTTCTCTTTTTCTTGATATAAAATGAGTTTTCAAAATATATAAAATTATTTATTTATTATTAATATTAATTAGGGAGAGGAAACAACTGTGCTCAATTCTTCATCTCGTTTTAAAGCATGACTTAAGGATTTAATTGTCAAATACAAATGAATGACTTGATTTTTTTTAATACTCTATTGTTAAGGTCAAGGTAAGTAAATAAGTAAAAAAAAAATCGAGGTTACCGATATTTATATTCATTCTGAATATATTTTTTTGTGAAGTCAAATTTTCATTTCATTGACTTTTCGGCCTCAGGTTAAGTCACCTTTAGAGCAGGCTAGAAGATTATTGCCAGATCTCAGGCCGAAAAGTAATTTAATAAAAGTTTTAGTTCATCGAAACAATTTTTTTTTTTTTTTATTTATTTTCAGCTGTTGGCTACCGCTAACTATACTTTTAAAAAGTCGCCTCGGGGCTTGGAGTAGGGGTTAGCGTGCTAACTTCCTATACCAAACGTCGCGGGTTCGGACCCCAGGCAGTCCGATGATTTTATTTAAGCCATTTGGATACCAAATGGCTTAAATAAGAATGCCTGGACCCCAAATTAATATATATTATTAAATAACGGTTATCGTAAAAGTCTTAAATGGCCTAAGTTGCCGAAAAGACTGTGTGAATGTGTGTGTGAATTTGAGAGTGAAAGAGAAAAAAGTGAGTGTTTAAAAAAAAAAAAGTCGCACCAATTTTTTTAAACAAATTTTATTGACTATTCCTCACTACTTTTTTTTAAGAATTCGTGACAGGAAAGAAAATCAGCTAGTAGGGTATAGAACAGAGTTAAGCAAAATGCTTTGAAAATGTGTATTTTCGTTACAAAAGACAAAATACTTAAAATAAAGTAGTTGGATACAAAATACAAAATAGTATTTTGAAAAAACATTTTTCAAATACAAAATACATTTTTAACTTTGCCCACCAACCATGGGTTAATGTAATCGTAAAAAAAATCGAAATTTTTCTGAAGCTGCAAAAATGCGTTTTGAGGTCCCCTGAATCCATTTAAGTAGTTTTTGGAATGATGTCTGTGTGTGTGTCTGTGTGTATGTCTGTGTTAATTTTTTTCGTCAATGAAAACTCAAAAACTATTCATCCAATTGTTTTGAAATTTTGCACACATAAACTAGAGGTAAAGGTCAAGAACTGAAAAGCTTTTGGTAAACATCGGACCATTAGAGGGCGCTCTAGAGGGGGGGGGGGACCAATATTTTTTTCTTATATAACCTATAATTTTTTTTATTTTCAAAATACTTTTTGAGGTTTAAATTTATATTATATTTTCGATATAAGTTACAAGATGCTTTTGAAAAATGTACTTTGATAAAAAATACAAAATAGAGAATGTAACGAAAATACGTATGTATTTCAAATCCATGAATTTTCGTTACAGCCCATCTCTGGTATAGAATAATTGAATTGGTCCTAACAAAGAGAATGAAGACGTGTAAAAGTTTATGATAAATTGATTCCAAAGAAAAAATTTAAGAAGCCAAAAGGGAAATGATAAACTACTTTTTTCGATAATGAGATCTTATTCATTCCGAGCTCATTAAGAATGAATTATTAGTATAATTATCTTATAATAATAATAAAATTTGGTATTTAAGAAAAACAAGATTTTCTATAATAGAATTTAATATTAAAAGAATTTTAAATGAGTTTTAGATATACGTATAAAAAAAAAAAAAAGTTTATGAATAGGCAATTAGAAATTATTTTAGCGGATTTTAAATCATAAAAAGAAAGTAAGTAAATGGAAATTGCAAAGAAACGACAAAATTGATTGAAAATGATTAGGAAAATTAATAGTAGTATATAATATTCCTTTTTTTTTTTTAGATATTTGTATATTTCTTAATGTTCAAAGGAAATTTCATGACTTTTAAAGGAAGAAAGAACATCCTGTATTAAAAAAAGCCTTTAATCTTACAAAATGCTTTAAAAAGCATCAAGTTAATTTTATATAAAATTTCTTTTAATCAGTTGAATTATAGTTTATTAAAGATTTCTAGGTCACTATAAAAACCAAAATGGAGCGTTTAAATTTATTAATAATTTTTTTTTTTTTATTAATTAGTTAATAAAAATTCTGTAATTTGTATTTTATTAACTAACTTGAAGAGATTGGTCAAGAGAACTATAAGAGATTGTCAAGTAACCACGTACAAATATTAAATCAAGTTGTATTTTATTGAGATAAGTAGCACTCCTGAAATCATTTAAAAATTATCGATGAAGAGGTTTCCCTTTCCATTTGGATAAATCTACGAGAAATCATAAAACCTGAAAAATAGGCAACCCAAATGACTAACTCGTAATTTTAATTTTACAGTAAACTGTTGGCCTTAAAAAGTTATCTCTCAAGAGTATAATCCATTATTTTTCATTGTTTTCATTTATAATAATTAGAAATTTAAAAATTAAACGAATATTCCATTTAATATATTCATCAACTCTTTACACAAATAATTATTTCCTCCTATAAAAAGGAAGTAGCTCTGCATATATTTAATTTTAAATATGGAAATCATTCATCAAAATTTGAATAAATTTAATGCGAAATCTTTTTTTTTTTCAATTAAATAATAATTGAAGATGGTGTAAAAAAAATATAAAATAGGCCTGCCTACATCAATTTTTTTTTTTTTTTAGTCATTCGGAGGATATTTTTATTTTAGAGTAACCTATATATTAAACAGCGTTTTTCATCTAAGCCACCAACCAATCAATATGTTGAATTTTTTTTATTTCAATTTTGAGACGTTATGCTTTTGAATCTCAAGAGTAGTTAATTTTAAACTGGTAACCGTTGGCTCTAGTTGAAACAATATGCTTTAATAGGAGAATTAAATTCAAGGTTTTTTGTTTCAATGATTGACTGAATGTTCATTCACTTGCGATGATGATATATATAGGCCTATATATAGGTCTATGGTGTCGAAATACATATCAAGTGTTAATGTTAAATAAATTAATCATTGAAACAAAAAACCTTGTGTATCATACTTGAATTTAATTTTCCTACTCAAGTGTAGTATCGAAAATTAGAATAAATAATTAAAAACAATTTTTTAGCCTTTTCGACATATAGAATTTTAATTATATAAATGTTTGATACCATTAATTATCCAAACATATTTTTTTTTTTTAATTTAAATAAAATTTCATCGCACTGCCTGGTGGCATACGAGATCCCAGGTTTTGAAAGATATAAATTATTATAAGTAGTAACTAATTAATTGGCTAATATTTTTGAATGGTTCATCAAATTAAAATGGCTTTCGATAAATATTTTAAATACTGTATGTTGTCTAAATAGTGATTAGTGTTATATGGATTTATTCTGGGATGATAATTTTAGTATTGAACATTTTTTTGTTTCCAATATCAGCGATCTATATTCGGAGTTAAACACAAAGACATATCTGACTAAAATTTATTATATCTATCAAAGGGATTTCTGTACTAATACTTGATAAGGATCATTAATTGGAACGGGGAGTGGCTTATTGAGAAGACAAAGACAGTTTGACAAATGACAGTGACCAGATGTTTTATTTAATGGGGAAAGCTAAGGTCATAATTACTTTTAAATAAATATGTACCAAGATGTTTATAAACTCTCTCTCGAATGTATTGTTTTTTTTTGTTTTTTTTTTTTTTATTAAAATTAAAAATTTACATGTTTTTTAATTGAAAAAAAAAAAATACTAAATTTTACTTTTGTTTTTCTAATTCTTTATTTTTAGCTCTAGGCATTGGCGTAGCCAGAAATTTTTGATGGGGGGATCAAGAAATTTTTTTCAAAAATTTAAGATTATTTTAGGGTTTTTATAAATCATTTTGGTTTTTTTTTTTAGCTAGAGTAAATTATTATATTTTACTTTCTCTTACCCTATGTGAAATATAATTTGTATTAAATATCTAGTCATGGCTTGGGTCCCATGGGAGGGGGGAGGGTTTGAACCCCCAAACCCCCCCCCCCCTGGCTACGCCTATGGCTCTAGGGTAAAACCCATAGGCCTTCTTTTTTTTACAATTTCTAATAAGTTACTATTTTTTATAACAATCTTTAATTATATAGAGTAATTTACTTTTTTTTCAATCATACAAAAAATTGTTGCATTCATTAATTTTTGTAGAAGTAAAAAAAAATATATTTTGAATAAAAACCAGATAAAAGAGAATCAAATCAAAGTTTATTTTTATTTTTTAGAGCAACATATTTTTCAAAAAAAAAATTTTCAAGTATTTCCACCTTTTTTAATTGAAAGGGATGCGATCTTTAGGTATACATAGCTCTAATGATTATTGTCTTAATTCTACTAGAGAGTCAATCCAATTGAAATAAGTTTTTGTCGCATGAGACTGGATGCGAACTCATGACCTTTGGTATAAAAATTCTATAAAATATATTTTAATTATTTTGACTGTTAATAAATAAAAACAAGTTCTCTTATGACTCGGGTTTAATATTTATTTTGCGAGATTTTTCGCATATAATTTTTTAATAATATAATTTTTCTTTGTTATTGATTTTTTAAATTAATTAATAAGCAAACTTTTTTTTAAGTATTAAACATTATGAAGATTTTCCTAACTTAATTTAGCCCTTCATTCATTCTTTAGTAAAAAATATTAATGAGTTCACAGCTTGTTATCATTTGGATATTTTTTCCTTTATTCTTTTGTCTCTTTGTCTGTAAGCCAAATTATCTTTGATGTTTTATATCAACAAAACATCACATAGCCTATCTGTATGCTTTATTTTCATTTCATGTTTGACATTAAAATATATATAAATGATAGCACGTATTAATTTATCTTTTGATATGCTATTTCAACTATTAATTTTATTTTATTTAAATTAAATGTATAATATATTAAATAAAATTAAAAAATGGAACTAATTTTCAATGATGAATGGATAAAATGAGATGAATACAAATATCGTAAATGAACTTCCTAAAATATTGATGTAGTTTCATAATTACTTATTTTCTGAATTCCTCAAGATGTTAGATTTTGAACAATATTGTAATGAACTAGATAAATATCTTTACATTAATTTACTCTAGAGTGGGAGAAAAACTAGATTTAAAATCCCTAATATGACCTAAGCCTGTTTTAGAAGAGGGATTTTAGGGATTAGAAATGGAAACCAAACTAAATCTTTGATTATCCAACGAAGATTGGAATTTTTATAAAAATATATTGAACGTCCTCTTCTCTTTGGAATTAATTTCTTAAAGTCCTTGAACCCATTACACAAAAGAAAACGTTCCTGCCACTGGATTATTAAATAGAGGTAATAATAAAATTATGTAATTACAAGAGTGGCTTTTATAAGATGGAAAAATAGAAGTAATCTTTTATTAATTAATATAATGTAATGGGTAATCTGAAGGGATGAGAATATCCAAATCACTTTTTATTTAAATAGGCCTACGTAATATATAAAGAGTAAAAAATTTGATCAAAAGCTTATTTTACGGGGGTGTCTAACTTAAATATATTTAAACTACCTAGCTGAATTCCTTCATGCTTTAAATTGGATACAGACAGACAGATACAAACAGACAGACCATGTTGCAAAAACCACTTTTTTGGACTCAGGGGCCTCAAAACATGTATATCCAAAATCTCGACATCGAATTTTTTACATGAATCCAATATATATTAACATATATGGATGTAAAAATAGCGTTATTTCTACTGTATGCTTGATTATAAATTACCTCTTTGGTTCTAATAAACTATATTATCGGAAACTAAATAAAAAAAAATCTGGCGTGACAGCATACAACTTTTGATTACCCAAAGAGAATGTTGTGTGCTGTGTGGTCAGTCAATCCAGATTTTTTTTTATTTAAATAAATTTATATGCTAGTTATATCCCCATTTATAAACACAGAAAAAGTTGAGACGTTGTATGAGTAATGAATATTTGTTAATAAAAATAATATTGATTAATAATAGGAGAAAGTTTTAATATTTTTTTTTATTCTTCTAGTACAAAAATAAATTTGAAAGCAGCTTAAAGAGATCCTTTATGAAAATTAAAGTAGACAGGTCTGGCGCCTATTAGGAAATTTAATCCAAGTTTTTGATTCAATTTTCAAATTGGAAAGGTATGACTCATGGTACCTGTCCAAGTGAGTTCTTCTTTCACTTGTTTATTCGAATAGGAAGGCTTTCTCTCCCTCTCTCTCTCTCTTAACCGCCCCCGCTAGCTCCCACCAGTTCCTTTTTCTCTCTAATCTCCATCCACATCCCTAATATACTTTCATAAAAATTCGTTTCGATCTTTCACTCTCGAATTTGCATATTTACACAAGGTATGATGGAGAGATGGCGCTGATATATTATGAGAGGAAAAAAATTGCTCAAGGAAATTTATTATATGGGTTAAATGAAACTTAACGCTTCTCGATGGACCTAATGATCAATCAAGTTGAAACTTGGAAGCTCTTGTTTCATTAAACGGCTGTTCTAAAATTAGTTTTGGTAATTAAGATATATAGAAGCTAATTAGTATACAAGAAAATTTATATTTATCAAAATGGAATAATAATGATATTTCGATATTTGTGTTTCTGAAAAATAAACGATAATCACGAATTAATCTGAAGATAAATTCGAAAAAATATATTCTGGGAATTTTTTTTAATTATTAAAAGTGTCATTTAATCAATCGTTATTGGATTTAAAATTTAAAGCTAGTGGCTTTTAATAAATTATGGTATTTTTTAAAATAATTCTTAAACTTCTAAAAATAACGAGAATTAATTTAATTAATATTAAGCCCACGGGGCGTGGTGTAGAGGTTAGCGTGCTAACCTCATATACCAAACGTCGCGGGTTCGGACCCCAGGCAGTTCGATGATTTTATTTAAGCCATTTGGATACCAGATGGCTTAAATAAAAATGCCTGGACCCTAATATATATAAATTCATAAATAACGGTTATCGTAAATGTCTTATATGGCCTGAGCTGCCGAAAAGACAGTGTGAATGTGTGTGTAGTGTGAATGAGAAAAAAGTGTGAATGTTTAAAAAAAAAAAAAATTAATATTAATTGTTGATTGTTTGGGCTGGATGTTGAGATTGATAAATAGGAGAAATAACTTTATCCACCATACACACTATTTATTTGCAGATAAGTAGTGCGTTTAATGGATAAAGAGGTGCTGGTTATTTCTCCTGTTTATTAATTTTTATTAGCTTAATATTGGAACTACTCATATATTGTAGTTAGAGTTTAAATTTTCTTAAATTCTGAGATTTATTAAGAAATAAAAGAATAAATATAGTAAATATAAGACCTAAAGTAGAAACGTAATCAAAATTATAATTGTAAAATAAGTCGTTCAAATTTATATTTGAATTGAATAAATAATAATTTAGCGTGGGAAATCTATGTATGCTAAGCTATGCTGATTAATTTAATGATAAACACCCAAATAAACAAGCATAATGATCAAGTGGAATGCATATATTTGTATAATGAAAGCGAATTTCCGTAATGACAAATTTTATTGAAAGGGAAAATCTCTTATTTGTTTGATTTTTAAATTAATTTCTTATGATTAAAATTAATAAAGGGAGAAAAATCTTTGAAATATGCAAAATTTTTAGAAAAAAAAATCCAGCAGGTGAAACATTCCCCGGTTGTCATCGATATAATTCAAATTTATTTTTGTTAATTCTGGTTTTACTTTAAATATATATTCCATCAGATCAAATAAATACAGTATTTATAGTAAGGAATATAGAAAAGAGAGATTGCAGTTTCGGTCTTATTTGCGACCATCCAGCTCCGAGGATGGTCCAAATCTGACCTAAACGTCGGCTTGAAGTTACTAATAAACGAGGCTGCAATCGCTCTTTTCTTTTTTATTCCTTACTACAAGATCTACTCAGCTATCCACTTTACTATTGTTTATATTTATAACCATCGTTTTCAGCGCTTGTTACGTTCTTACTGACTGCAAATATTTTTAAATAATCAATTTATGTAAAAAAAATATTTATTTATTATAAGGAAATCTCGTTCCTACAAATCTAATTAAATAACTACAGACATCGTCCCTATGCTGTCCAAATCACGTCTAATAGAACTAGTCAATTTCAATCGTCCTTTGTCCCCATGACCTCCCGTGAATGGAACAAGTTTCCTGCGTCTATCTTCCCCAAAACCTACAACCTTCGGACTTTCAAGTCTAATCTAAACAGGCATCTTCTTAGTTCCCGCAGTTGAGTTCCCCTATTATGCTTCTCCTTTTGTTTTTATTTTCTTCCTGGCTGCATGTGACACTGGTCATTATAGGTCTTCGGACCTTATGCACCCATTCCAAAAAAAAAGCTAAAAGTGTAAGAAGCGTTTCTTTAAAACAAATTTTATTTAAAAAGTAAATTAAGACACTTAAATTTAACATCGCAATTTTTCAATTTCATAATTTTCTCACCTAAACAAATCTGTGTGGTCTTAAGACCCACCTGCAAGAGAAAACGATGTCATCAGAAGTGGGACTTGACCGATAATTATTATTTGATGAATCGTAGTAGCTACTACCTCCAATGCATGCTGATGGTGTTTCTTATTTGTCGGATGATTTGGCAATTTAGTATAGTTGTTAGAGTTTTGATGTTGTTGGTTGGTTGGTGTCGATGTTGTTTGTCGTCGGATCGATGTGGTTGTGGATGTTGATGTCAGGGTGAAAGAGGCCTCAGCGGCAAACAAAAATCGCGAGAGCACTGATGCTGATCGGCGCCAGGACGACGGCCGCCCAACATCAGCCAAGGGTTCCTTAATTCCACAGCTAATTTATTTTTCTTACTTGCAAAGTCAAATAAAAGTTAATCGAAGAGATTTGCATCTTTCTTATAGTTAAAGGGGAGAAAAAAATTTTTTTTTTTTTTTGTATGAGTTGAGGAAATTAAGTTATCTTTGAGGAAAAAGCAAATAGCGTTTTGTTATTAAAAAAAAAAAAAAAAAAAATTATGAATGAAATATAATAAGAATTTTGTTGAGAAAAAATTGTATCAATTAGTTAAAAGAAAAGCGAGTGAGTGTGTTAAAATCTTATTTTCAAAAAAATATTTTACTTTCTTTTACTATTAAGAAATAAAAATATTTTAATATTACTGTACCAGGTATTTAAGGGGATTCAGGAGCGACGTCTAAACTTACTTTTAAAAAAACTAGACTATTATAAGGAATTTTTCATTTTTTTTAAATGTATTGAATTCATAAGAGATTATTGGGACATTGAGCTATAATTTTTTTAATGACTTATTAAAAAATTATCGTAATTAATTTTTTTGTTAAGCAAATACAAAAAACAATCAGTCTCAATAATCTTTAATTTTTTTTTAAATTTAAAAATGAATTTATTGTTATTATTAATCACATATTAATTAAGAAATTTTTAAAATAAGCTTAGATGATCTATTTAAAAATCAACTGTCAAATTAGTTCAGCATTCTTGCGATAGATGACAGGCTAGTCTAACAGACGATATAGTATTAGCCTATATCTGGCCTATATTTATATATTTTTATGCTTTTATAAAAGATCAATGATATCTTGGCAAATTTTTGAATTACTTGATTTTTGGACATACTTTTTATGACACACTACGCCATCTTATCGGAAAAACATGGACTCCAAAAAATCTTCTTTTTTTTTGGCTTTTCGGCATCATGGCCATATAGACTTTAAACGATACAAATTATTTAAAAACGATATATTAAGGGGTCCAGGCACATTTATTTATATCATTTGGTATCCAAATGATTTAAATAAATTCATCGGACTTCTTGGGATCCGAACCCTTGCCACGTGGCTTCCATAAAAAAAAATCTTAATTTTGTATACCTAGGCCTAAACGAAAATAAATTAAGAATGGATAATTAGGCATTATAATAATAGACTATTATTTGAATGAAGAGGAATACTACGCAACCTGTGACTAAAAAAGTCAAAAAATGGACTAAAAAAATTTTTTAATTAAATTCAAAATATGAGTTTTTTTAAATTTATTTTTGCCTTAGCCGGAGGCTAACACATTTAACGCTTTTGGATGATTATACGATGGCTGACTTCTCTTTAAGGGCGAGAACTAACAAAATATAAACGTGTAGCAAAAAAAAACACAAATAAAAACTATCGAAAAATAAACGAGTAGAGTAGGGTTCCCACCCGTACTTTATAATAAAGTATTGAACGTCATTTTGGGTTATACTCCAAAGGGTGGAAGAGGAAGAAACCATTCAATGTTTAATTTTATTTCTTGAAGGTAGTGAGATTAATGAAATAAGCTTATAGGTCAATGATATTTTAATTATCTCTATTTAATATATCTCGTGCTTAATTTATACTGAGAATAAATTGAAAATTTATGCAACTGAATTGCGTGTGACTAGTGACAACATATAGAGGGAGGCTCTCAAAATAAACACTTCATTTTACAATATTAATGAATTAATGGCATATAAATAAAATTTCATAAGAATTTATTTATATAATATGTAAAAAAATTTCCCTAAATTGAAGAGCTTGAGAGGTAATTTAAATATATTTGAATAAATATCGTTTATGAACTACTTCATATTAAAATTTCGTAGAAAAAATGAGCAATGCAGCTAGTTTTTATTTCAATTTATTATCAAAACTAGGGCCAACATTTCGGTCGCATATGGGACTATCTTCAAGGCCAGGTTAATATGTGAAATAAATATACAGTATATCCTCGCCAAGTTATATTGGGCATACGCAATTGTAAATCACTCAACCATGTTAATGGCCAAAATTTGATTCTTTTTGGACAGAATTCATGAATTCATTCACTCTCTGTCCATGCTATAATAAAAATAAAATCTTGGGTATTAATGTTGAGCGATTTAAAATTGTGTATGTCCAATATAACTTGGAGAAGATATATATTATTCATGTGCTGATTCAGGCGAGGTTTATATCAATTAAATTGACTTTGCAGCTTCTTCGCCGTAGACGGATGGTTGGTCAAAAAAATTATAAAAACATTGTTTCTATTTTAAATTTAGTTATTATTGGTCAACTGCCTTGTACAAGTATCAGTTTCGATGCATTCATCATCCTCAGGACCTATAATATAATATTACATTCAAATTTTTAATAATCGGTTTTTTAACATTTTGATTAGCATTTCTTTTATATAAATACAGTATAATATTATTAATAGACAAGTTTAAAATATTTTGAAAGAGTTAGAAATATAACCATCCGTCTACGGCGAAGAAGCTGCAAAGTCAATTTAATTGATATATATTATTTTTATTTTTATTTATTTCAGACAATAACCTGGCCCTGAAGAAGATGGTCCCATATGGGACCGAAACGTCGGCCCTGGATCTGATAAAATGCTAAATGCATAATGAGTAGTGAGGAGATCAAGGCAGCCGAAAGGAATAAAGAAAAAATATATTTCTCTTTCGCTTTATTTCATATACTTGTCGACGTTTCAGACGATATTCCGGCCTTCATCAGGACAATGTGCTGTGTGCCTCGAGCTTAGCGGGCCTCATGGCAACACCTGACGTATTGTTGGAGCGAACATTGTCATCACATTGTCCTGAAGGCCGGAATATCGGCCGAAACATCGACAAGTATATGAAATAAAGCGAAAGAGGAATATATTTGTCTTGATCTCCTCACTTCTCATTAATTTTCATTAAAAGTTCTTCCATAAAAGAAAAATTTTAAAAATAGGGAAGATAAAAAGAGTAAATTTTATTTAGATGACCAAAATTTGATCAAAATTTTTGTTTTATGTTTAAATATAAAATTTCATTAAAAAAAAACACTTAACCACCACACACCACCGACACACCGATAGACAGGCATAGTGTTACAAACAACCTCAGCTGAATGAATTCACATTTTACTCAATCTATTATTTTAATGTTTATTTTTATAAAATAAAATTGATTTACATATCTCTGAAATAATATTTAAACTTCATAATAAGGTAATAGCAAGTCCAGAGAGATAAATGAATTAAAATTTTAGATGATGTTAGATATATAAAAAATATTTTATATTCTTTAAAATGTGTTCATTTGGGAGGAGGGATAGTAAGTAACCCTCCTCACTTAGCTATTGCTCTGGTTGTTAAAGAAGCCTACAGTTAAAATTAATTACCCAATTTTTTTTAATATCCCTTATCAAATGTTCTTTTTTTCTCAAAAATGATAATTCTCCCTATACTTAATGTAATATTAATAACTAAAAATTAGTTAACGGTTAAATATCCGTACAAATATAATTTTTTCAAAGGTTCTCAAATTTACCATCATCTTCACAGAAGAATATGAAATTTACCAGTTTTATACAATAATAGTTATTTAAAATTTCCAGCTTAATTTCGGGCGATTCAACGCACGATTAAAAATGTAAAATCAACATTCTCTAATGAAAATCATATCAAATTTATTTTTTTAGAGTAGGCCTATTTTACAAACTTTTATTATTCATTGTAGAGATATTATTATTAAATTTTTTTTTCTTTCATTTTTTTTTTTAATAATTTTCCTTTTTAAAGGCTTGATAAATCTTGAAAGATTGTACTCTTTTAAATTGTAGTAAAGATTTTTCAATAATCTAAAGCTTACATTTTAGTTGATAGTTGTTTTTAGTATCATTAGGATTAAATAATGTAAAATAAAATTAATAATAATTGTAGTATATTATAGTTTAGAATTATAAAAGGAGCTAACGTAATTAAATAGAAATTTTAAAATAATAAGGCGCCGGAGGATAAAATTTTTATCTTTAAATTTAGAACTCTTCAAATAAATAATATTTTTTTTGTTTGTTTAAAGGTGTCAGGGATATGCTGAAATTTTTTCTACATTCTTATATTCATATATAGAATTGTTTAATAATTCAATTTAAAAATATAATCATTTTAAAATTCAAAAACTTTTAATATAAATTAAAGAAACAAATCTATGTATGAATAATTATGCTTTTTTCATCCCTATTGATTCATTTAATCCAAACACGTTTTAGGAAAAAAAATGCATGATTCATTTTGTATCTTATTCATTTCATTAATTAAAATATGTTTTTGTTATAATTATTCATTTGTATTTTTTGTATTGTATCATGTAATTAATGAAAAATTCAACTACAGTCAAAATATTTTTTTTTCAATCCAAACATTCTCTAGAAAAGGTTTATTCTTAAATGATTAATTTTTTTGTTCTTTATTAAGGTAGGTTACCCCTTTAATGATTGCTTATTATTATATTTTTATCAATAATACGCCTATTACCCAATGGCCTTAGGATGGAGAAAATGCCTAATATTAATTGTTTTCACTTTATTTTATAGAGAATATAAGTTAGATAATAGGATGGATGGGAATCTAAATTTCCTAAATTTAATATATGGAAAAGTTGATAATTTATGATTCACCAATAGTTCAATACGGAGTTATATTAAATTTAAAGTTGTTGAATGTTATCCAAATAGGTAATTTCAAAATTTTCCCTTAGAATCAATTCAGATTTGATTTCTAGTATAGGTAATTATTTTTTAATACAAATTTACTAATTATTTAAAGGATAATTTTGTTTTTTTTTTTTTATCGATAACCCTATAAATCTCTGCCAGGAATTTAATTTATAAGTAAAATTATTTAGTATATGTGAGGTTTCACCAAGTTATAAATGAAAGAAATATTGAATATATTTCGGGCTATTAACCCATCTTCAGGAGTCACTGTGAATGAGCGAATAAAAGAGAATAGATGCTACCAGGCAGGTTTAGATAGGAGTCCCTCCCCCACTTCTATCTAAGCCTGCCTGGTAGCATCTATTCTCTTTTATTCTCTCAGTCACAGTGACTCCTGAAGATGGGTTAATAGCCCGAAATATATTCAATATTTCTTTCATTTATAACTTGGTGAAACCTCACATATACTAAATAGATTTACTTATAAATATGTTTCACGGAAAATCTACACCACTTTCCCTCAAAAATTTAATTTATTTTGAATTTTGAAAATTTAAAATTATTTTTATCAATAAGTAATAATTAATAAATAAAAAGTTGATAACTCACTAAGCAGATAGAATTTAAGACGATATGATTATTATTAAATTTTTTTATAAACGTAAATTAATCAACCAAAATTTACGTACTATAAGAATATTTCACTTTTTTTAAATGTAATTTGAAATGTCCTTATTTCTTGAAGTGAAACAGTTTCTCTCTCTGTTTCTCTTTTAATTCACGTTGAAAATGTTTTCTTTATTTTTTTGGCCTTAATTGCACTACCGTCGAGTCCATTTAAATAAAAAAAAAAAAATAAATAAAATAACAGAATAATCCTTTTATATTTTTTTAACTCTCTTTTTAATTTAAAAGGTTTGGAAAATTATTAATTAAAAAATGTATTTTTATTTTAAAAAAAAGTGATTTTAATAAATTTGTATGATTGATTAATTAAAATTTTTCTATAATATTTTGACTGTAGTTGTATTTATTAGATATTGAAGCCTCCGGCGCCCGAGCCCCTGGGGCCTACTGTTGTTTTTTAGTCCTTTCCCCTCCCGAATATTTTGCCCCCCAAAATGTCCAATGGGGCAACTCGCGTGTTTCAGTGCGGCTACCTCGAGGGCCTCCGATCACACTTAGGCGGTTGGACGCAGAAAGTCAAGTCTTGGTACTGGGGAAGGCCTCTCGTAAGTTCGCGAAATTACCCAAAATAATCCACCACAATAAAAAAAAAAATAACAAAATCAAATCCTGAACAAGTTTTACGCTCTCTCTCTCTTTTTCTCTCTCACCTCAGAGCACACTTTGCAGATCGTTTAGGATCGGCAAAAAATCAAACAAACCCTCACACTTATCACTTGTTATTAAAAAGAAATTTTAATAGCTTAATTTAGGAACCTGGAATGGCTTAGATGTGTGTAGTGCATGCTCAAAAGTGTTTAGATGCAAAATTGAATAATTACATTTACAAAAAGTCCATTTGGATCACGCTAAAAATAAATTCCGAAATTACTTAATAAAAATACATTCTTAAATATAACCAGGAAGAACTAGATATCATATTTATGAAAGAGAATGATTAAATTAAGGAAATGTTAGTTTACCCCTCCCCTTTTTATTTTCCCAAGTAATCTGTGAATTGATCATCTAAGAACAAACAATAGAGAGTACTTAACTTTAAATAACAAACTAAATTAATTATATAATTTTTAATATGCTCAGATATTTAAAACATTTTTTTTTTTTTTAAATAATCCAATTTCTAATTTAAATTTTTTCAGGACGATAAGTGTGAATAATGGGTTTGAAATTTTTCCGTTGTATTTTATTTTTAGTCTCTTTTAATTCACTATTTTATTATGCACTCCCCAATTTTTTACCCTTTTACTTGCCAAGCATGAGCTTAGAAGAAATTTTTTTTTTATAAATATCAAGCTATATATTTATAACGCAAAATTTTTCTTTATCAATATTAGGATTGATAAAAACTTTATAATAGAAATTTCTAAAATTCAATTAGATAAACTCACCAAATGTTTTTTTCCAATTGTGTCCGTCCGCCGAATGGTAAAACTTCAAAAGTTGAAGGTTGCACTTGATTTTGGCAGGACGGTGAAGTAAACTAAAACAAACAAAGAAAAAAATGGGAATTAGTTCCTTAATCATTTAAATCTACCTGGCTAACATAATAATTATTAAATTTTCAATATACAGTAGTAGTTAGTGTAGTTAGTTTGAGGCGGTGGTGATTTGCCTCCCCAAAAAAAAAAAAATATTTTTTTCGTGATTCTCTATTTTTTAAAAAATAAAAATTTAATTAAAAAAAAAAAAAATTGAAAAATACAAGAAAGCTTTGGAGCCTCCTCTGGCAATAGTACGTCCCAGCTGAGGGAAATTGTTGCCTTAAGATGCAATATTCTTATATTTTTTTATTTCCTAAAGGTCAGGTTTTTTAATAGTTTGCCTAATGTGGTAGGTACTAGGATAGATCAAGACTTTAATCGACCGTTTGAGAAATTACTCAAATTTAATTAGTAACTTCATGTGATGGATTCAGCTAAGGAAAAAATGAAAAAAGCAATTTATCAGTAAACGTTTCGAGTGTCAGTGACGTTCTTCCTCTGGATAGTCATTGTACAAGTAGCCTTGAATTTACCCAGATTGTCATTTATTAAATATAAAAACTCCATCAATGATCACATGTTGCATCATGGGCGTAACCAGCGAGGGCAGGGGGCAGCTGCCCCCCCCCCCGCTAGAAGCAAAAAAAAAAATGTTTATAAAGTGGTAAAACGAAACAAAATTGGTTTTTAGGCCTTTAATTCGAAGGCTTTTCCCCTCTATATAAAAAATAGCTATGTCACAATCTGGACGACCATGATCTGACCATGCCCCCCCCCCCCTAGATTTGATCCTGGGTACGCCCATGTGTTGCATTGTTAGTGTGATTGAATTCAAATTTTCATTATTGCCATGTGAATATTTAATTAACACTAACTGCCCAGGGGAAGAGCCTGATTGGCGCTCGAAACGTCTATGAATTTCTTTTTTTATTTTTTCCTTGACAGACTCCATTCCATATATTTAATACTCATAGCCAGTATAGGAATTGTTAATTAGTAAATTTTTAGCTTCTAAGAACCATAAATAACGAAAAAAATTTAACTTCCCTTTTAACACTATATAACCTAAGTTACTGTAATTAAAATAAATATAAAATATGATTAGAGTGAGGTGAATAGCTGAGTAGATCTTGTAATAAGGGATAAAGAATACAGCAATTGCAGCCATGTTTATTTCGTTAATTAGTCACTTCAAGCCGACGTTTCGGTCAGATAAAGAAGAGAGCTATTGCAGCTACTTTTACTTCGTTTATTAATCACTTCAAGCCAACGTCGGTCAGATTTCCGACCATCCAGCTCTGAGGACAGAAGTGTGAGTTTTGTTGAAACACTTCAGCCCTGAAGATGGTCGTATATCTGACCCGAACGTTGGCTTGATATTCCTAATAAACATAGCTGCAATGGCTGTTTTCTTATTCCTTACTATAAAATAATAAATTTTAACAATTCCCTAAGGTTTTTATCAATCCTTTTTACTCTTTATAATTTTAATTCATTTAATTCATCAGTATTTCAGAAAGCATGAATCAATCAAAAATTAAAATAAAAAAACGAATTTTTTTTATTATTTTATAAATAATAAATAAATCTTTTCTCACCCAATCAATTCATTTTTTTCATCACTCTCCTTATAGGGGGGGACGAGAAGATATACGATAAAGAGAGACTTTCTTTCGGTCTTAAGATTTTACTTTCTTCAGTCCACTGCATGATTTTTTTATTAAATTAATATTTTCTTTAGGATAATTTTTATCAAATGCCCGAAATTGACTTGTTTTTTTTTTTAATATTAGATGGCCAATGTGTAGTCGTTTTATCTATGTTAGTGTTAGTCAAAATGATATTTTTTATTGGAATTTATTTATACGTATATAGAGATTTGCCTCGCATGCCTGAAAATGAATCATTTCCCCTTGTTTTAATAATATTTAATTAATTAAATAAAAAACAACATTTAATAAGGGATGTTTAAGAATTATTTTATCTTAAACTTTTTATTTATATTCATTTTTATTTTCTCTTATTTAATATATAGGCCTAATAATTTATCATAATATTAATATAATAATTTCTATATAATATATTATATTTTATTATTATTTTTTTTTAAATATAAAATCTAATTATTAATAATAGTTTTCAGTAAAATTTAAACTCAAAAATTAGTTCTTATAGGTAATATATGAATAAAGAGAAATGTTCAGAGTTTAGTAAATTGTATATATATAAAAAAAATCAGGGCAATTTTATTGAAAGTAAAATTATTTTGATTCTGAAAAATATTTTTGAAATTTTTATTTTTTTATTGGTTGATATAATTTGTATTGGCTACAAATAAATATTGATCGGTTCTAAATGACCAGTTAAGGAAAAAGACGGGAAAAAAGTTTTTCCTGTTTTTTTTATTTAATGGCCTTATATGATAATGGAGTAATTAAAATTTAAAGATTCATAAAAGAAGAATTTTTAGGGAGGATAAAATTATAATTATTTTGATATTTTTGTCCGGGTATTGAGGAAAAAAATTTTTAATAAATTTTTCCCGAGGAAAATAAGGTATTTCCGATTATTTTTTCCTTTGGGGTAAAAGATACTAGGCTAGCTTTCAAGGATTACTTTGTAATTAAATCTGGAAAATCCATTTACTTTTCAATCAATTGCCTATCTATACATTTACTAGTCAATTTCTTCATTTATCATACATTATCCATAAAATGTAGATATTTATAAAAAAAAAAATGAATTAATCCATTAATTTTTTTTTCAAATACATTAATTATTAAAATAATCATTTTTCTAATATTTTTTGCTTATTTTTTCCACTTTAAATTATTGCACTGCATTTACTTAATTATCTCCAATTCAATGCTTTCAATCTGATAATTTTATATTTGCGATTATCTTAAAAAAAAAAAAAAAAAATTATTTATTAATTTCAGGTAAGGTATGTTTTTATGCACACTTAGGATAAAATCTTTTTTATATGAAATGAATTTTATCAAAGTTATTAATATTTGCATGTTTGGTTCAAAAATAGTAAAATCAAGATATTTGTTTAAAGTGAAAAAAAAAAATCTCTAAAGCAAATAAGTAAAAAAATCAAAGGATTTAATATAAATTCATTAACGGTGGCAAAAATAGCTGGTTGCCTAATGCCAACAATCGTTTTTAAATAAATAAATAAAATAAATATCCATTCAGGGTGAAAACATACTTTGTTTTTATATTCAATAAAAAATGTTTTGATTCAACAAATAAGATTTTCAAATCTGTTTTCTCGAAGGAAAGAGTTTCATTTTTTTTTTTTTTTAATTTTTATGCATTATTTAAATAATGACAGCCAAATTAAAGGGAGTAAATTTTTCTACTTCAAAAACATTTTTTAATAAAAATTGGAATGTAACAAACTTTCAAAAGCCTTATTGTTTATTGGAATTTTGAATTACATTATTGGATTTTACATTTGATTATTGAATATAATATTGTAGGTCATTGAGATAGGTATGAGGTAGAGAAGGTTTTTTTTTTTTTTTTAAATAAATTTTTAAATAGAAACAAACATAACAAAAGTTTAGAAAAACTTTTTCATTAATTTCCATCCAATTATTACTTTCTTTACCTATGTATATATGTAATATATATATAGAGAGAAAGTATTGGATTCATGTCAAAAATTCGATGTCGAGATTTTGATGGATCTTCACGTTTTGAGGTCCCCTGAATCCAAAAAAGTGGTTTTCGCGACATGGTCTGTCTGTGTGTGGGTGGGTGGGTGGGTGGGTGTGTGTGTGTGTGTGTGTGTGTGTGTCAATTTTAAGCATGAAGGAATTGAGCTACGAGGTTGAAATTTTATATTTTAGTTAAACACCCCCGGGACCGGAAAAATAAGCTTTTAATCAAAATCGGCCAAAGAGTACTAGTACTTTACTGATGTACTTTTTCAGTTTTTTTCGATTTTCTCAAAATTTGCTCCAACGATTTTTTTAAAATTCAAAAATCAATTATTTTTTAGATGCTCTTTCAAATGTATATTCTCATTTTGCGATTGAAATCTTCTGAAGACCACTTTACTCTTGTATTTCATAGGGAAGATAGGTGAAATGGTTGCCATGGTAACAAAATATAAATATTTTCCCATACTTATAAATTTTACATCTGAATTCATATGTTCCGTACTGTCATGTCGGGAACTAAATATATGTCGACACAAAAAATCTGGTGTGACAAGCACAGAACACAACTTTCGATTACCGAAGGTAAGAGAAAGTTGTGTGCTGTGCGCCAGTCACACCAGATTTTTCTTTTTACAATAAAATATATGATACAATTTTTTTTTTATTTTTTACAAATTGTAATTAAAGTATGACAATGCCTGAGTCCAGATTGGTGAGAATTATTAATTATATTTTTGTTAATATGAAAATATACAAAATAAAAATATTTTTAAATTTCGCGATTAGAACTTTCAATCAAGAGGGCGCTAGTATGCAGGTAAATTCATTCATACAAAAAGTGAAAGTTTTTAAATTTGTTATATTATTTAATAAAGATTGATATTTTTAAATTTATAGAAGAATCGAAAACATCGAATAAAGATCAATTTAGTTTTCGTATAAATATAAAATTTTTACTTTTTTGACATGTTCTCATTTAAAAGAGTTTTTCATTCGCTATAAATGTCAGAAACAAAAAGTATCTTATAAACAGAATCATAAAAAAAATCTGTCAAAAAAATCTTAAAGGCGTTGACCAACAAAAATAAAATTTTTTAATATTCAAGATTAAAAGGTTAATATAACTTTTACAATTAATCAAAAAATCTATTGATATTAATGGGCGTTGATTTTTAGCAATCAAGTACGAACTAATAATATAATTAGTTAGGACAGAAGATATGAAAAATTTCAAAAGGATTTTGGGCGAAAAATTTTAACAAAAATAGATATACCCAGAAATATGGTTTTAACATTTGTAACTTTCAAACTGACTCGTGACCCGTGGCTCAGAGAGAATACACTCTATTATTAATTGAATAAAAAAGTACATATTTTTCACAATTAATAAACCAAATACAGTACAATACAACATGTATTAAATAAATTGTTCATAATAATCAATTTTTGAATTCAGAAGTGGAATTAACTATGGACGGACGAGTTTATTTAAAATTTCGCAAAAAAAAAAAAAAAAAAAAATATCAACAATTAATAGTTTTCTTTTTCATGTCCTCCTTCCAGCCAAAGTACAAATAGAAATACATAATAAAATATTTTCTTGAACATATAAAATATCTAAATTTCAAGAAAATATTGAATAGATAAAATATTTCTGATATGAGGTTTATTTAAAATTGTAGAAAAAGAGGGGGACTCACAAACACACAAGAGCAGAAAGACAGAGATGTTTGTAAAATATTTTCCGAGCGGAAAGTTAGCAAAAATTATTCAAAAATAAAGTTAGAAAAACTCTAACCCCTCCGAGATTTGAGAAAAATATTTTTTTTGGGAATAAAATTTTATTTTTGATATAAAAGTTTAAAAATTAATACTTAAAAATTGGATTTGTATATATATTCTGGCAAATAACTACAGAATGCACCTTTAAATTGCCGAAAGTACGAAAAAATTGTGTGTTGTGCGACCAGTCACACCAGATTACATCTCCCCCCGAGAAACTCCTCTGGATCCGCTCTTGAGACAGATGCGGTACGAAAAATAATTTCTAAATTAAACCTTTGGTTTTTTTTTTTAACTTGAAAATTAATTGATATATTTTCCTTTTGTTATAAATGATGATAGGCTATAAAATATTTTTAGAAGCCCGTGTTAAATTTCACATCCATCCTCTGATGTATTGTAAATACATCTGATAGTTTTAAACTGTTGAAAATTGATTTTGGAACAAACTATAAGTAATTATTATTATAGTATATCATATTTTTAAATTATTTTTATTGTTTTCCTCATGAGTAAAAAAAAAAAAAAAAAAGAAAACGGATGCGTGTATATAATTGGCCTTAATTGAATGAATATCTTGATCTCTTTGAGCCAGACAGAACAACAGCTCTCGGCATGTTCATTTGTGTTTAGACGGTCTTTTGTGGAATCCTGGTCTGATATTAGTATTATATGAGTGAGTGCTAATGCTAGTATTAGTCAATGGCCCTTTGTCCACGATGAGTCTGTGTTAGGAAAACGCGTCTGCGACGGATTTACGTGGCGCTGGCGCCGGTGGTGAAGACGTCTTTGGAGGCTGTGCGTCGATGAGAAGGCATCAATCTATGCAAAGACTGAGTAGAGGCGATGCTAGTGATGCCGCCATCGACGAAGAAATGGTAATTATTAATATAATAACTAGGGCTCGGATTTATAGGCACTAAAAATCTTTAAAATAAGCAGGCAACTAAGCACTAAAAATAATTAAAATAGGCACTTAAAAAGGCATTATTTAAGAAATAATATAAAAAATTTAAAAAAATTGATGTCTTATTTTTGGAAACAAAGATAAAACATTTACCTCTTCTGCACAGAGATATGGCTACCTATTTGTAAGAAAATTTTAAGAAAAGAAAATGTTTGCCCGCAAGAAAAAATTTGCCCCCCCCCCAAGAAAAAGTTGAAATGACGCACTGGTTCTAATGAGAATAGTTTAGGGCCCCCCCGGTTTTTTGGCCGTTAGGTGGCGACGAGGCGACTCTGCGGCAGTCTATTGTTTTTTTGAATTATTAAAAATATATTTTGAGATAATCATTTATCTAGCCGCTAGGTGGTTGGATGTCCTAGTCGTGATCTAAATTATATTTGACAAATGATTATTTCAAAATATTTTCTTGATTATTCAAATAAATTTCAAATTTAGGCTATGTATAGCTCGTAAAAAATGGAAATTGGCTATTTGAACTTAAAAGAGGCATTAAAACAGGCATTTATAGATGAAATAGGCACTCAAACCCAGAATTGGCCAAAATAGGCATTACAGGCACTAACAAATGCCTCTTCTTTTATTCAGAATTTCATGAAACGTATACATATTATATTGGCTTAAATTTTAGGCCATAAATTAAAAAAAGGCAAATAGGGCGAAATCCGAGCCCTAATAATAAGTGTCAAATATGTTTTGAATTCGATAACAGGTCAACAAAAAAATTGTATATATATTTTTTTTCTTTTTATTTTTTTTCTTTTTGTTTCTGTTATAATGCTGGAATTCTGATTCTAGACACCAAAAAACTCTTAAATTTCCATTTTTGGCTTTTAAAGTTTGCTTTTGTTTAATACGAAACAATCCATACAAACATAAAAGAAATACAAAAAAATATTCATTTCTGTTGTTTTTAAATAATTTAAAAAGTTTTTTTTTTTTTATACCACTCGTGTTTTATATTCTTAGTATATCAGCTTCTGAGATTATATAACAAAGATTTATATTTACATTGAATAGTTGGGTCATATCATTTTGGAAAGAATTCACGGATTTAAAATCCCGTTTCTGATTATTTTATCAGTAACTGGGCCAATATCGTGGCATTCATTGGCAACTAATCATCACTGCATGAATGTATTATTGTTATTACAAAGGATCAGAGTGCTGAATAACTGGACTTGCAAAAATGAGAGCACATCTCGATTTGAATATAATTTTATGGAGAATAAATTAATTTTAAAAATAATCAACCGAATCGATATTGCTAAAGAATTCAATCTTAATCAAATTCGAAACTCCTTAAAGAGAGTTTTTACAATTTTACGTGATGTTAAAAACTACACGGATCTTATGGCTCGTGGAATATTGAATTTCTCATCTGTTATTTGATTAGGAATCGATAATTTTCAATATTAGTGGAAGAATAAACAAAACGGTAAAATTTAATTCATGGAAAAAAAAAACATTAACACATATAAATGAACTTAATTTTTAAACCAAATATTATTTAAATATGATTTCAACCTATATAGGTATATAGGCTAAGATATTCAAATATTTTCTATAAGTTCGTGGATCAATTAAAGTTGTTCTGATCCTTATATTCGAGATCTGATAAAAGTTGTAATTAAATATTGGTTAATTCTCTTTATTTTTAAATACAGGGTGCTCTGGTTGTTCCTGATCAACAAGGAAACCTGAGAATTACGGTGAAGAAAACGAAGCCTATTTTGGGGATCGCCATCGAAGGAGGAGCAAATACGAAACATTCTCTTCCACGAATTATTAATATCCACGTAAGTTTAAAGAAAATTCTTATATTGATTAATAAACATTTAAATTTTAATAAATAGTTAATGTTTCTTCATTAATGAGATGCATGAATATTATTTGAAGCGCATGAATAATTTAATATTTGTATTTTTTCTGAGTGTTATTTTTAGATATAAATTTGAGATTTGATTGAGGTAATAATTTTAGTAGTCATTTTTTTAATAAAATAATTAAGTTTTAATTGTAAGTATAAGGAAAAAATATAACTTTTATAATGATTATTGGCTATGAGTTCGCCTGCAATTCGACACAACTGATAAACTCGCAAGTTTATATGGTTGTCTATTCTCCAGGGGATTTTGATTGGTGAATAAAAACAAACTTAAATCTTAAATATTTTTATTTGGGTCGGGGGGGGGGGGAGGCTGGCAACGGATTAGAGCAAGAGCTACTAAGATCTTTGCAGTCAAACAATGCCAAGTCAAAATTTCGGGTGGGTGGCTTCGAGAAATCACCATGTTGAATAACTGAGTTCGCCTGCAATTCGACACAACTGATAAACACGGATGTTTATTTGGTTGTCTATTCTCCAGGGGATTTTGATTGGATGGTAATGAATAAAACAAACTATCTTAAATATTTTTATTTGGGTCGAGGGGACCTGGCAACGGATTAGAGCAACTACCACTGAGATTTTTGCAGTCAAGTAATGCCAAGTGAGACAAAACCTCGGGTGGGTGGCCCCGAAAAAATCACCGGGTTATACACACAATAAACCTCTAAATGAACTCAGCAGCCCAAAAGACAAAATAAAAAAAAATATAGATATATAATTAGAAGCAAAGGACGAGAGCCTACCAGGGGATAGCAGCCAGACGAAATAAAAAACTTTATATTTTGTGTCTGACGTTATTATAGATATATTTTTGTTGTAAAATTTTTAAAAAATTTATCAACAAGTTTAGTTTTTTCCTGAGGCCAAAAACGAAAATATTACTATTGTTAAATTATTAGTTTTTTACAAAATACAAATGATTATTTAAGTATTTATAATAAAATTTAAATGCGGGAGTGGAATAACAAAATTTAATGATAACAATGAATTATGTATATTTATAGGAAAACGGAGCTGCCTTTGAAGCCGGAGGCCTCGAAGTCGGCCAACTTATCTTAGAAGTTGATGGGCATCGCGTCGAAGGTCAGAAGATTTTATCAATTTATATTATATTTAATTAATACAAAATAAATTACAAAAATACATTCTATCATACGTGATAAATTTGAATAAATAATATCAACATGAATCCAAAAATCCAAAAAAGGGTAATAGTGATATTATTTATTCAAATTTATCATGTATGATAGAATCTATTTTATTTTGTATTTTTGAATAAGTAAATAAATAAATAAAAATTATAAATTGATCTAAATTATTTTTGATTTAAGTAGATTAATTATAAAAATAAAAGTCAAATCTACAGCAATGTTCGTAATGTGATCTGATTTTAAAATGGTAATTTTTCTTTTTACAGGTATGCACCATCAAGACGTGGCTCGACTTATAGCGGAAACATTTGCACGTCGGGAACGTCACGAAATTGAATTCCTAGTCGTTGAAGCCAAAAAATCGAATTTAGAACCGAAACCGACGGCTTTGATCTTCCTAGAGGCCTAGCAATTGCTCTCCCTGCCCTGAATGGCCCTGGCGGCCCTTTAACAACAAAAACATAAGAGCCTACGAAAAAAAGCTTTTTAAATCTGTCTGCTAAGTCTGCCTTTTTCCAGACCGAACAAAGCACACGATATTTATATTTTTCTTCAGAATAAATGTTTTTTTTTTTCTCCCACTGTTCCACAAACAAAATAAGACTTGAAAAATTAAGATTATTATTTTTATTTAATCGTCAAAATCTTTTAAAAAAATTAACAATAAAAATTGATTTTATTTATTAAAAAAAAATTGTGAATGTGATATATCAATATAACTTGGATGAAAATTGTGGAAAAGGGGGAAATTTACTATGAATTTAAAAAAAATTTAAAAAAATATGTTTGAGAATAATAATCAGAAATTAAAATTATTTAAAAGCTAATAATAATAATAATAATTGTTATAAAAAAAAGATATTATTTTAATATACGGTAAATAAAAATTTTTCGATATTTTCATAAAAAATAAATTTGAAATGTTTCAAAAAAAAAATAAATAAATAAAAAAAAAAAAAGAATAATATAGCCAACAATACAAATTTAATTTTAAATTAAATAATATTCAATTGATACCTGAGGTATTAAAAAGAAATAGAACATAAATGTTGAATAAATATTGTATTTTTATACTTATTTTATAATAATTTTAATTTTTTTTTTCTATAATAAAATAGTACTATGTACTGTGGGGGTGAGAAATTAATTTACTTTTGCTTACTGGAAGGTAAGAAATTCTAAAGATCATTTCGTTAACAACTGGACATGTGTAAAATTAATCAAAAGATCAATTAGCGAGTTGGTCATTTGAGTTGCCTATCTTTTAGGAGCCAAATTAAACTAATTTTCTACCCTTGTTTTAGATTAACCTTTTGAGTTTTTAATTTCCAAATTATTATGTAATCAGTTTTTATAAAATTTTGGAAATTTTCCACAAACTGACCTCTTTTTTGCGGATCGCTAAATGAATTGTTTTATTCGATTCGCTTGATTTCAATTTTCATCTTATATATTGAAAGAGAGATCTTTTTTTAATATAAAATTCGTTTTAGAACAAAAAAAAAAATCTATTTTATATTTCGATTATAAAGCGGAATCGTCAAAGTTCCTTCTTGCTCAAACATATACAACATATAACTGATTATAATAATATTTATTATCCATTGTGAAAAATTCAATTACACTTGTTTAGAAAATGTGATACAAGTTTATTATTTTAAGTGAAAATCATTTTAACCAATACTAATTTCTCAATGGGTCCAAAACAATTTCAACGCTTGACGTCCTGAACGGAATTTGCCACTACTCAATTCAAATGTGCTTTGAATGTCGCTTTTTATTAGGGGATTGAGAAATTTTAAGTAGGAGCTGATTCAACACAATTTTTATTTTTATAACTCCATCAGAAATACATTTAAGCTTATATAAAATTTTAATATATTTGGCTCATATCTATTCTCTAAAAGCAGACGTTAAAATTTAAAATAAACAAATGGGTGTTAAAAAGTAATGTAAAAACAATCAGCGTTAAAAAAAAAGCTATTCCAAATCACTTCCTTGCCTCAAATAACTATTCTGTAAACAAAAACTTTAAAGCCAAAGCGTTAACTTTTAGTAAATAGTGTTAAAAATTAATATCATGAATAGGGGTGCCTTTAATATTTTAACGTCATGTTTAAAATAAAACTGGACGTCCTTAACCGAAAAAGTAAGGTTATGGTTTTGATAGCTTTGAAATAAAAGCAACATGTTAACGTCGCTGTTAAAACTTTGTTTAGAGAATAGCATTTTTTTAACACTGATTGTTTTTACAATACTTTTTAACACCCTATTAGTTTATTTTAAATTTTAACGTCTTTTTTTAAAGAATAGGCCTGATTAAATTTTAAATTTTTTAATGGATCAAATAAAATTTTGTAGAGCAGTATTAATTTTGGACTGCCTAATTAAATGTGGGAGGGCCCCCCCGGGGGGATATAGAATTTTTGATCACCAATATTTTTACATCTTATATAAATTTCAAAATGATATCCAACAATAAAAAATACTCCTTAATTTATTATTAATATTATCAACTATTTAATATTTAATTAAATGTGTAATATTATTGTTAAGAAATTTTTTATATATATAAAAGTAAACTTTAAAAAAAAAAACTTTTTAAAGAAATATTGTGTAAGAAGCAATAATATACTGACTAAATGACGTCATTATGAGTGAGTTATTTTAATAAATAAATAACAATTGAAAATTAATTTCCCTATCTTTATCATAAATTAAAATAATTAATTTATTCTTGTTAATTTTGAATTTTTATTACTTCAGACTAATTTAATTATTATTATACGTCTAAAATAAATAAAATTGTCGTGTACTTGTTTACTATAAATATATGGTCGAAATATGCATATAAATTTAATTAATTAAATTTAATTTATGGTGATAAATGTATTTTTTTTTTATTTTATAATACCGCAGGGGCGTATATAGAAATTTTTTTCGGGGGGGGCCCGAACTCAAAAATTTTTTTTAAGAAACTAAATTTTTTTACACGAAATTTTTGCGAACATTTTTTGCGGAACCAAGTTTTCCATCCTGCGGAAAAATTTGTTGCGCTGATGTCTCTATATCCCTATATATGTATATGTGTTTGGGAAATTTCGGGGGGGGGGGGGGGCTCGGGCCCCCTCGCCCCCCCTTATATACGCCCCTGTAATACCGTATAATACGGAATCTTAATTGTAAATAATTTTAAAGAAAATTTCATAAAAAGTTTTTAAAATTTGAAAAAATAATATTTCAAGTTAATTAATGAGCTTTTCTTATATATTATTAATTCATTTTATATCTAATTGATCCTAACGTTTACGTCCCATAAATGTGTAATCCATAAGTTATGGTGATCATAGAATTCTCTTTACCACAAAAGCTACAGTCCAAAATATGATTCTTTCTGTACATTATTTAAAAAAAAATTTTATTAAGTTAAATAAAGAAAAGTAAATTAAGTAAAATAAAGAAATTTATTGGAAATTTTTGATTTTGTAAAAAAGCTAAATTTTAAGTTTGTTCAAGAGTTTATAAAAATCAATTTTTTGTTCAAATTTTGCCAATTGATTTGGTAATTTTTTTAATCCAGAAGATTGCGAATCAAGATTTGGAAAAATTTTGAAACTTGGATAAAGACTTAAAAATGGATATCTTCAAAATTATTAATGAAGAGAGATTTTTTTTTTTAATTGCTTAAGATCTTTTTTCGACACGTGAGGCCATTTATTTAGACTTCGTTCCTATTTATTTCAAGCAATTGGTATCCATTTCAATTGAAAAAGATTTCCTGCCTGGGTCGGGATGCGAACCCTCGACCTTTGGCGCTGGAAGCGAATGCTCTACCTCTGAACCATTGGTCAAGGGAAAAATGAAGAGAAATAAAATTGAATAAATTTTTGTCGTAGGCCTCTAAAATAATAGAAATTGATAAACTTTTCTTGGGATTTGGTTTGTTATTGTTGCAATATATTGGAATAGTTGGGAGGTAGTAACGAATTTTACATCAAAAGGATTGATTGATCTCTCATTTAAGAGAAAGCTTAAGGTGCGCGTCTCGAAAAACCGTTAGAACACGATTCAGTACCGAGTTACTCTAGGCGGCAAGAGATGGCGTTAGTTTTTCCCATAGGAATACAAGGGATTTATTTCATTTCATTTGAAAGATTCCAGCTAATTAATTAAGGGTAAAAAATTAACTATTTTTTAACACAATGATTACTAATTTAATTATCTATAAGATATAGAGCGAATTTTTTAAAAATTTCTTTTATTTAATGCGATTAATCTGAAAAAAAATTTTATTTTTTCGAAAATCAAAAAAAGAGCTTCTATAAGTTGTAGATACTTTAAATAGTTTTAATTTTAAAAAAATTGAGGTCGATAGCTTCAAAATTGTGGCCGCTGGAATCTCCCAAAATTAGCACCCCGAGACGCGAACCTTGATAAGAAAAACAGCAATCAAAAAGATTTGTATATTTTAAATTTTTTTATTTCTTGTAAAATAATAGAACAAGAACTGCCGAGCTGTATTTATCTTGTCCGCTTTTTGTTGATTAGTCCACTTCAACAAAAATCAAATCTCGGGCCAGATTTGAAGAGGAGCAATTGTGATGAATAACAGATTGGGAATTCATGAATGACTAGCTACAGGCGCATTATCCTTCATTTTACGAAAGAGAATAGAAATAAAGTGAATAATAAGTACAGTACAAGTTTCATTATTTTTCCTTCTTTATCTTTTCCTAATTAGGAATCAAGTTGAATCAGTGTCCTTAACTACTGCCATTTAATAGAATTGATGTTGTAATTTAGAATAATAAAAAATCATACAATCATTGTAAAAATTTGTAAATTTGTCTTTTCATTTGTTAATTTAAGAGAGAGGCTAGACATGGCGGACTTTGCCAGGCGCCAAAAATACAGGGACAGGGAGAGAAAGACGAAAAAATAAAAGGTAAATAATACGTATTTGCCAATAACTATAGTATATAAATAATTTTTAATTTTAGCCGGACGTTTAATAAAAAAAAATTTATTATAATCGAATAACTTACTTTTAAAATAAATTTTGCCTTTTAATTTTTTTAAATTAATTTCCTCTATGATTCTTATTTCTCTATATATCAGTAGATGGTTGATAAGAGACCAAACAAGATGGTTTAAAAAAAAATTCGTTAAAAAAAAAATAAATAAATAATCTTAATAAAAATTTGACTTGAAAAATTACCGATTCTTTATTATATGCAAGCTTGAATAATTGATTCAATTAATCATTTTGATACCTCCGTATTAAATTTAGGGAACTAAAATTTTATAAAAAAATTTTTTTAATAAAATCTCTGCTATCTTGTTAAATAAAAAGTATTTATAAGGAAATTAATTCATATTTAAAAATATCATTATAATCATAGGCGCCGACTTTTAAAAATTATTAATTATTGACACAGATGGTATGGGTAGTGTTTTGATATTTTGCCCTCTGACCTTTTAACGATAATTGTTTTTTCTGAGGGGGGGGGGGCTCCTCTTTCCTCAACATTGGGGGGGGGGGGACTCGAGCCCTTTGGGCTCCATGGAGTCGGCGCCTATGATAATAATATGATTCTTGATTTCTTTTTTTTCTAATTTTATTAGAATTAGAAAAATGAATTTATTATAGAGCTTAAGATATTTTTATAATTAAAATATTTTTAAAAGTGTTTTTTAATAAAAAAAAAACCTTTAAAAATTTATAATTCAATTAAATAATATGGTATATGCAAACACTTTAATATTATTTTATTCCTCAATCGAATAAATACGCTCTTGCTCAGGGCTCTCGCATAATTTTATGCGATAAATTAATTGTTTAAGCGATTATTCGAGAAATTAATGGCAAAATTAATTTTAGAGTAAGAATTTGAAAAATTAAAGTCTGAATAATTCATAAATTATAAAGCACCGGCTTTTATTTCAATTATTGTTTATATAAATGATAAAATCTAACAAATATAAGACAAACCACATTGTTTTCAATATTGTTAAGATTTAATATATATATTATATATAGAATTGTTATTCTATATATAAATGTTGAATTAAAAAAAAAAAAGTTAAAATTATATAAACTTATTATATTTGCAAACAAACCATCTGTTGGATATAAATAAAGAAATATAAATCCCAGAGAAGCGTGCCAAAATAAAGTCAAATATTTGCTTACTATTTTATGCTTAAAATTTGCTTCAACTCTCTCTATCTATTATATAATTTTATATATATATATTTATATCTATATTTATAAAATATGAAATATGAAAAAAGAGTATTTAAATGAATGATTATAGTGTTTTAAAGAAACAATTTTTTTTAAATTTAAATGGTGGCAAAAATTACGATACCTTTTCAATTTCAAATTGGAATTAACAAAATCTGGTGTACTGGCGCAAGCACACAACTTTCTCTTACCTTCGGTAATCGAAAGTTGTGTTCTGTGCTTGTCACACCAGATTTTTTGTGTCTAAATGTATTTAGTTTCCGACAGTAGGGTACAATTGAATTCAAGATGTAAAATTTATAAGTATGGCAAAATATTTATATTTTGTTACCATGGCAACCATTTCTCCTATCTTTTCTATGGAGCACAAGAGTAAAGTGGTCTTCAGAAGATTTCAATGACAAAATGAGAATATACATTTTAAAGAGAATCTAAAAAATAATTGATTTTTGAATTTTAAAAAAATCGTTGGAGCAAATTTTGAGAAAATCGAAAAAAACTGAAAAAGTACATCAGTAAAGTACTAGTACTCTTTGGCCGATTTTGATTAAAAGCTTATTTTTCCGGTCCCGGGGGTGTTTAACTTAAATATAAAAATTCAACCTCGTAGCTCAATTCCTTCATGCTTAAAATTGAACACACACCCACCCACACACCCACCCACCCACCCACCCACCCACAGACAGACCATGTCGCGAAACCACTTTTTTGGATTCAGGGGACCTCAAAACGTGAAGATCCATCAAAATCTCGACATCGAATTTTTGACATGAATCCAATACTTTCTCTCTATATATATATTACATATATACATAGGTAAGAGAAAGTAAAAGTCAAATTAGGAATAAGTTGGAGGGACTGACAACGGATTAGAGCAAAATTGAAACTTCTGGTGGGTGATCCCGAGGAAGCGTGTTGGGAACGTCCCCTGGTAGCCGTCTGTATAATTTATATATGTTTGCTATAACCCCTAAATAGCATCAACACCCGAGAGAGCAAATAATAAAAAAAAATCTGGTGTGACTGGCGCAGCACACAACTTTCTCTTACCTTCGGTAATCGAAAGTTGTGTTCTGTGCTTGTCACACCAGATTTTTTGTGTCGACATGTATTTAGTTCCCGACAGTATGGAACATGAATTCAGATGTAAAATTTATAAGTATGGGAAAATATTTATATTTTGTTACCATGGCAACCATTTCTCCTATCTTCCCTATGAAATACAAGAGTAAAGTGGTCTTCAGAAGATTTCAATCGCAAAATGAGAATATACATTTTAAAGAACATCTAAAAAATAATTGATTTTTCAATTTTAAAAAAAATCGTTGGAGCAAATTTTGAGAAAATCGAAAAAAACTGAAAAAGTACATCAGTAAAGTACTAGTACTCTTTGGCCGATTTTGATTAAAGCTTATTTTTCCGGTCCCGGAGGTGTTTAACTTAAATATAAAATTTCAACCTCGTAGCTCAATTCCTTCATCCTTAAAATTGAACACACACCCACCCACCCACCCACCCACCCACAGACAGACCATGTCGCGAAAACCACTTTTTGGATTCAGGGGACCTCAAAACGTGAAGATCCATCAAAATCTCGACATCGAATTTTTGACATGAACCAATACTTTCTCTCTATATATATATTACATATAACATAGGTAAGAGAAAGTAAAAATGGGGCTAAGCATTTTCAAAATGGGAATTAAGAGTTTTAAATTTAAAGTTAAATTAAAATAAAAACAAAATTAAAGTAAAAATATTTTTTTAATTACGTTTATATATTTCCTTTTACTTTAATTTTATTTTTAATTAAGGTCTTTTTCAACTTTAAATATAAAAGTGTTTATTCCCAATTTGATTTTGTTGAGTTCAATTTTGAACTTTTTCTTTTTTGATTTTACCCTTTGGCATGCTGAGCGCCTTTAGGGGTATATATTGTATTTATTTTTAAATTATTTTATACTTATGGCTATCGAGAGACGTTCAACACGCTGATTTCTCATAGTCATAATTTTGTCGATATTGTTGTAAATTAAAAAAATACGTTCTAGTTGTCCCCGGGTCTTGGTGTAGTGCTTAGCATGCTGGCCATTTGTACCAAGAATTGCGAGTTCGCATCCCCATGTGACAAAAATTTATTTAAACTGTTTTGGCTAAAATAAATAGGAACGGGGTCTAAATGGCTTCGAAGCCCATTTAATGAAATAAAAAAATTCCGTTCTAGTCCACTATATAAATTAGACATTAAGGGATATTGATTAGGTTGTTAATTCAATTGTCAGCAAAAATATAACAACTAATAATTTACTCAAGTTAAATGATAAAAATTTAAGATTATCTGATTTATGTACATTTAAATGTATTTTTTTAATTTACAAAGTAGAAACCTTTAATCAATTCTGTTACCGGAGTATGAATCATTAAATTAAAATTATCCTATGATCAAATTAGAATTAATTTGAATACTCAAAAAATAAAAAATAAAAATCAATCAAAATTGAAATATAATTTTCCAAAAGATCGAGTCGAATATGTAAGTAAAAAAACTTATATTTTTCCAAACACATCTACTAAAAATTATATTAATCTACCTCTTTTTAGAGATGGCCTAATCTGATATTAAGCCATTAATAATATGACTCAATGAACACCGGGATTTTTTCTTTGTCTTTACTTTTTTATTTCTTATGACTGTATGGGAAGTTTAGTTGTGATTTTCTTTCTATAAAAAGTGTCAAACGGTAATCTCGACCTTGTTATTTCCGGAGAATTTATCGATAGTAGGAAGGAAAATTAACATATTTCTTCTATTTTTAATTTATTCTACTATTTCTACTCTAGATTAGGAAAATTATTAAGTTATTTTAATTTACGTAAATAGAAAAATTTTTTCCCATCTAATTTTATCTTATAAGACAAAGATCTTATTTTTTTTAGAATGGAGTAAGGAAATGTAAATATTAATGGTATATTATAAAAAATTCAAAATACTAAATACAGTAATAATATTTTATAAACAAAAATAATTTGTTATTATTAAGTACATGATTTAAAAACATTGATAATAGGTATATCTATAAGTACACCGTATAGGCTAATTGAAGTTTTCTATTTATATAAAAAATTATTTTATTTTTTATATTAATGTTTAAAAATTCAGGATTAGCTTTTATCAAAGCTTGATCAAAAATAAATTACTAGTAATACATTTTTGAGTAGGCCATAAGTGTCTGGTATGAATGGTTGGTCAAGTTTAGGGGACGTAAATTCAGTAAACCCAAAAATATATCGATAATCAAATATTTGCTATTTTATTAAACATTATTAGTTAAAATTTAATTAAACAAAAAAAATTTTTAATAGATCTTTTTAATTTTAGAAAGAAAAATTATTCAAATATAGAATCAAAAAATACACAAATCTCAACTATAAAAAAAAAATATAGATATACAGTATATATATAGAGAGAGAGAGAGACTTTATTATAAAAGTTTTTATTTCGATTTTCAGAAAAATAATTTTTAAACTACTATATAATTATAATATTAATTATATTATATAAAATATAATGTTGAAATAATTCATATATTTATTTTAAAAATAAATATATATAAAATAAATAATATAATAAATATAATAAAAAGAAAATCGAATTAATTAAGTAGCAAATGTATTCTGTTTAGAAAAAAATTATAAATTTATTAAATATGACTGATTGGTTATTACAAACAAAAAAAAAAAAAAAAATAGATTTTAGAAAATTTATAAAAACAAATAACTAGAGCATTGTTTAGCTTTGGCCTATAAAATTTCGTTGCAAAATATTTTCCATTTGTATATAAAATTATTAAAAATATAAACCGCGTTTGCACAAGTTGAAAATCGAATGAATGAACAAAAAAAAAAAAGAATAAATAAATACAAGATATTAATAATAAAATTTGTTATAAATTATATTGTTATACTCACAAAATGTAATATAATAATGGATAAAAAAGTTATATATATTTATATAATTTTACTTCAATGACAAGTTTTCACACGTGTTGCCAAAATTATATTATATATATAATATAAAATATTTTTTTTATAATTAAAAATGTTGATTTTCAATTATCTAATCACAAATTTCATTTTTTTCCAATTTCTATATGAAAATGCGCTCATTTCTAAGATTAGAGCAAAAATTAAAAAAAAAAAAAAAAATATACAAACGCCCCAAAATGGGAAAATCCACAGAAAAGATTTACATATCTCTCTAATGCCTTATGATATAAAATTGTACAGTACAGCAGCTATTAATATTTATTTGTGTTTCATTTTTCCCTTAATCCTTATAACCAGGAATATACCGTCTATTTTATATATATTTTATTCATATCAAAATTAAGTTAACTTCTTGAACTTTTTTAGGAAGGAGTTTACCTATTGACAGTGGCGTAACGTACGCCCCCGCAGACCCCGCAATGCGGGGGGCCCCACGGACCTTGGGGCCCACGGGCCGGGCCGGGCTAAAAAACTGTATCTCCTCAGGGCTCCAGTAAAAACGGAAAAATTTAGATAAAAAAAAATTAATGAAAATTTGTCTTTGAAAGGGCCTGGGGCCCTCAGGGCTCCGGTAAAAACGGAAAAATTTAATGAAAATTTGTCTTTGAAAGGGCCTGGGGACCTCAGGGCTCCAGTGAAAACGGAAAAATTTAGATTAAAAAAAAAAAATTAATGAAAATTTGTCTTTCTTTGAGAGGGCCCGGGCCCTCAGGGTTCAGGGATATACTGTATTTTACAAATATTTTTTGAAGGTCTAATAATGGGGCCCGAAATAAAGGTTTGCGGAGGGGCCCAGCTAAAAAACGTTACGCTACTGCCTATTGATATGATATGCTTAATTAAAATGTAATTTAATAAACCCAAAAAAAATAGGCTGAGAATCGCAAAAGTATAGCGGATTGCCAGAGGAGAGGGGGTGTAATTATTTTTGGATAATCATATTCCACTTTTTCTTATCATCATATCATATCATTATCATATAACTATAATATAAAGTGTTAGCGGCTGACTTCCTGTCTCTGTGAGTATGTTCCTACTAGGGTGCTGACTGGCCAGAATAAAAGGAATTTGAGTCAAAGAGGGAAATTTAAAACTATGTCAGAGAAGGAAATTTAAAAATTTAGATCTCGACTCAAAATTTTTTTAATTAAATGGAATCCAATATAACCTAATTTTGAAAAAATAGTACGAGAAGCAAAACCCTGATCCCTAGCCCAAGACAGGGCCGGATCTAGGGGGGCAGTGGGTGCGTGTGCTCAGGGCGGCAGATATCAGGAGGCGGCAATTAAAGAAAGATTTACTGAAAAAAAGGTAAAATGATATGAATTTTTATAAAAATTTTAAGGAGGGGGCGGCAAATTAAATTTTGACCCCTTAAAAAATCTCATAGTTCCGGCCCTGGCACAAGAAGAGGGTTTCTCCACTATGTTACCCCCTATGGGCAATGTTTATAATTAAAATGTACGTCATTTTTTGGATTTGCAATATTTCAGATAATGATTAATAAATCAAAATATTGTAGAAAAAAAGACTATAATGACATATAGACTAGGAGACAAAATCTAAAATTTTTCTAAAAATAAGGTGATTTTTATTTGAATCTGATATGAGATCATTTAGCAATGTACTAGCGATCTGACAATAAACAGGAAAGAGGATCAAAACACCAAGGTTTGCACAGACTATTATTAAATTATAAAAGAAGGAAGGGGCATTTGCGATTTTCGGGATTGTTTATTAAATATAATTTTTTTTTTTTATAATATAATGCAATTAATTACAGTACAAAAGTTCATTTAAATAAGACAAAATAGAATGTTAAGTATCAGCAATGATCCCAGTTCAATAATGAATGTTGTTACCCATTCATTTCAAAAATTTCATCATTAGGAAACAACGAGGTTTTTTCCTACTTTATCTCCGGCGTAGCAGTAGCAAAGGATAAAAAAGAAAAGGCAAGATTTCATAATTGAAAAAATTTCTCAATAAGAGCCTTCGATCAAGAAAACCTTACTTTTAGATCTATATTTCATTCAATTATGAATTAAAATATGTAATTTTTTTTTTAGAATCGTGAATTTACTTTTACTTTTTTTTAATAAAATACTTCTCAAATAGATGTTTATGAAAAAAGATGCAGTTAGAGAGGTGTTGGATAATGCAGGGAGAGATTTTAAAGAAGTAAAAAAAAATAACTTCAGATAACGAAATTGATATTTTCTAATTTTTAGGGGAAATTATCCCCATTTAAACAACGCTTGGATTAAGAATAATTTTAAGTAGTAAAGAAAATCCTAAGAAAGAAAAATTATGAGAACATGACCAGGAAGCAAACCCCTAAGAATGGACGAGACTTCTACCTCTGTGCTACGGCCACAAGGATAACATGAGAATATTTTTTTTTTTTTAAGTCTTTTCGGCATCTTATTAAGCCATGTAGGCTTTTAACGCTACACATTATTTTTAGAAACTATATATTAGGGGACGCAGGCACATTTATATGATTTGGTGTCCAAATGATTTAAATAAATTCATAGGACCTGAGAATAAGTTGCCGAAAAACAAAAAACAATTATTTTAATAATAAAACAAAATTATTTACTTCACTTTTAAATAGAAAATAATTTTCAATGTTATTTTTATTTGAATATTTATTTTCTCCGTTATGTTTACTTAAAGATGGTCAATATATGAAATAATATCAAGGCAACGACTGAACTTGACATTGACACCTGTCACGGCACAAACACAGAGAGAGGGAAATGCTGCCTAGTAAGTTACTTCTACCTTCTTTCTTTAGCGATTTTTAGGGTTTCCGCATATATCGAAATGTTGAGTTCACTGACGGGTTCTGCTACCGGTACGCGGTTCTTGTTCAAGGCTACGCCTTGGATGTCCCAAGAGGGGAGGCACGCGGTTTTCTTCGGGATTGTACGCGAATTCATTCTCAGTATCTAATTGACCGGCGAGGACATATAAACCTCCAGGATCATAGATTGGAAATTAGTTGAGAATCTGCCACTACAAAGGGTGATTGAGTGTAGTATAGTGAAAAAAAAAAAATGACGAGTGTTAAAAAAATCATTTTTAATATTTTATTTTGTGCAGTGCTATTGACAAACATTCAGGTAAAATATTCTCTTTATTATTATTATTATTTTTTTTTTTAATTAATTTTTTTATTTCTTATTTGAATTTTGTTTTTTGGAGAACAGAGAAGTTTTACCAAATTTCAGGGCCACAAAATTTACCAATTTATTTTTAATTTTTACTAAATTATTAATCTGTTTAAGATTTTGTTTTTATATATTGATTCGTCGGAATACTACTTCATTATACTGTATAACCATATATTTTAAAAATATTTTCTGGGATTATTTTAAACAAAAATTGTACAAAATGCTGTTTAAAAAATTTCTATAGTTTAGGAAAATAGTTTAAGTATTTGTTTTTTTTATTAATAGTTGAAGTCCGATTTCAACTAGGTCAATTGTTACTATCAGATTATAAGAAATCCTCGTGACAAAATTGTCACATTTAAAAAAAATAAAAGTTGTTCTTGTTAATTATTAAAATAAATTAAATAGATTACGTCAAGTTCAATGACATTATGATTTATAAATTTAAAAATAATAGAATTTTTAATAGAGGTCGAGAAAATAAATGTTAACACTCACCCAGGACAGTACGTATTCAGGGAAGGTGTAGAGTCCTCTCTCCTCAAACCTATTGTTTCGACCACTCTGTCGCAGGTCTTCATCAGTGAGAAGAAATCTAGAAAAAAAGAAAATAAATTTTAATAAAACAATATGAAGCGTTAATGAAGATATCTATCATTCAAAAATTCTGCCCTCTAATGGTATAAGGATTCTCCAAAGAATTTTAAATCAGTAAATTACGCTGCTATATAAAATGTTAATTAAATGGGACCAATTATAAAAATTTGTAAAATATTTTACAAAATTTATAATAAATGAACTTAATTAAAGGGCCTGGCAACATAGATGAGCAACAAGGCCACAAAGATCGATGCTGTCAAGCAAATAAGTAAATAAAAATTCTTGATTTCTGGTAAACTGTAGTTTATTAGTATACCCAACGTTTCGGCCACTCTTTTTGGGGCGTTAAAGCTTTCACAGTTATTATTAACGGCCTTGGGCATTCCGTGTGCTGTGGTTAACTCAAAGATTTTTGATTTACTAATTATATTTTATAATTATTGTTTTTTATTATATTTGTCTGTGAAATGAAAAAGAAATTGATTTGTATGGAATATTGGAATCATCAGATAATTATTTTGAATAACATTTCTAAGGTTTAATAAATAATTTAATCTGATAATATCTTTTATCTGTTTGATTATATTATTAAATATTAATATAAAACTGGTTTAGGATGCACGTAAGAAAAGATTAATCATGTTCATTTCAATCCGCTGTGACATTGACCGTGAATAAAAAAAAAACTTACATAGTAATGAGATCTTTATTTGGGATAAAAAAGAAATGAATTAAAGATATGATAAAAGGTATAGTGGAGAAAAAATGACGTCAAATCATAATTTTTTTTCTAAATTAAATTAAAAGGGCAGGGACTACATACTGTAGGATAGAAATTAAAGTAGTTAAAGTAGTTTAAAAAGGGAGAGAGGCAACGGTTGAAAGGAGAGTAATGATGGTTTAGTTCTGCATTAATAAAAAATTTCTGTATGGAAAAAATTATATTAATGTTTTTTCTAAGCAAGGGGGTGAGGAGGGCGGGCGAGCCCCTCTTAGAAACTTTCTAATTTAAACCTCTAATGCTCAAAATAATTCATTATGATACATAAGTCCAGTAAGTAACAAAGTTGTAGTTTAATCATGCGTTTTTTTATAATGAAAATTTTCGTGATTCATACCTATAAAATTTAAAATACCTGTAGGATTAAAGCTTTTAAAACATCAAGAGTATCTGAATGTGCTTGAATTTTGCCACTTAAAATATTTAATTAAATTCGAAAGTTTTTACATATTGGGAATCTTATTTTGAGTTTATTATCAGAATTACCAATAATTCAGAGGGAAAACAAGATAGTCTTACATTGTTAGTCCGAATTACTTGTGGCGGTTCCATATCAGCTTTTAACAAGATGTAAAGCCTTCAATTTCTTATGAAATTATGCTACCATAATAACAGTGGCTTATTCATGGGTATAACTAGGCCCCCAGCCCCCAGAAGGCTTCCCGCCCTAAGAAAAATTGAGTCAATGTAGGGCCTTCCAGGCCCATGGCCCCCCAGTCAAATTCCATTGTTACGCCCATGGGCTTATTATAAAAAATGCATTGTTAAGTCTTGGTAATTAGAATCATATGATTATCGAGACTAATAATACAATTGTTTCTCTAACCTATAGGAATTTATTTCAATTTAGTTCCAAATGATATTGTAAGCAAAATGATTAGGTGACATTTCAAAAACAAATGAATTGACAACGTATTCGAGCAGTGGCGTAGCAAGGGGGAGGGACAAGGGGGCATCTTGTCCCGGGCGCTACTCACAAAGGGACGCCAAATAGTCCGCAAAACAAAAAATTGTTGGATAATTTTTATTTTAAATAAATAGGGATGGGGTCTAAATGGCCTTAGATGCCGAAAAAGACCTTAAACAAAAAATTTATTTTTATTATAATTGATTTCTGAAAAATATATTTTAAATTTAGTGCCAGTGTAATATAAAAATTTTGTATATTTTACATATAATATTTATGGTGGGGGGGGGGCTAAAAAGGTATTGTGCACCGGGCCCGAGTTAAGCTCGCTACGCCACTGTATTCGAGTTAAGAAATGGTTCTTTAAATATCCAATCCTTTTCATTAGTCTAAGCAACTCGAATAATAAAGAGGAGAAGATTAATCGGTAATATATAGCCTATTTAATTGGATCTGTTTTTGATGTTAGGTATATGCGCAAGAGGAGTCATCTGAGACGGCGAATATTTTCGAAATCCTTCGGAATGCTGCAGCGGGCGCCAGGAGCCTGGTCCAGACAGTTGGCAGATCAGCCTCCGGGCTGATAAGGAGGCCATCTCCAAAGAAAGTTCCCTGCTTCAACGATCTTGGGTGTTTTTCTATAGACTACCCTTGGGTACACTCTATTTTAAGACCTGTACCTCCTCCTGATGATCCGAGTAATATCAAAACAAAATTTCATATTTCCACTAGGTGAGTGGATAAATTTTCACAAAAATATTATTAAATATTATTATTAAATTTGTACCACTGTTCAAGTTAGCCTATTTTTCAAAGGAAAATGAAACAAAAAAGATAAAGTTTTTGACAAAGAAATTCAAACAATTGAATTAGTATTTTTCGATAAATAATCTGAAGGTTTTTTTTTTTACAATTGTAAATAGGGAAATTTACTTAAATTGAGAAAAAAAAAATTGATTTTCATCTTTATTGCCTATGTGTGCATAAGAAAAAACCCTGACATTTACTTCTATCGTCAAAAATAAATATTTTTCAATTAACAATTACTTTTCGTATAATAATGAATCAGCAAAAGCTAAGAGAAATAATAGCAAGATATTTTAATGTTATTTATTAATAGGTAATTACAATACAATTTTTTTTTTCTCGGGAATAAACATATTTGTTGAGATGAGATTATGATTTATTCATTATATAATTGTAAAAAAAAAAAAAAAAAAATAGTGGTATGAGGTATGCGTCAACTAAACTAAATGCGCAGTCATTCGGCCCTTTTTTTATAATTATTAAATTCTAAAAAGGAATATTTTACTTTCGCTGAGTGCAAGATGTATAATTTTTGTAATTTGTTTAAATAATTATTATTTTTCATTTCTTCTATTATAATTAAAAAAAAATAATAATATTAGAAAATGGGGCTGGGAAGCTTGGCAAAGGAAAAGAGCAACAGTCATAACATTCGTTGTGGTTAAGCGATGCCAAACGCGGGAAAACCTCGGATGGATGTTCCCGAAGAATTAGCACGCTCCACGCCCCCCCGGTAGCCATCGGTATATGCAATTCATTAAAACCCCTAAAGGTCTCAGTAGCCCAAAAGGGCAAAATTAAAAAAAAAATAGAAAAAAGAAAACTAATTGCTTATGCAAATTAATTACAATAATTTATAATTATAATATCTCACGGCCAATAATATGAGCGATTGACATTCAATTTTAAGGTCACAAAATAGTCTACTATTAATATAATCTTCAAAACCTGATCCTTAGCATAGAAGATTTTTTTTTCCGCTTCCCGTCTTGAGCGACGAAATTTATTCAAATTATATTGGCTAGATTCCTTAAGATGCCGAAAAAAGCAAAAAAAAAATCTATATAAGCTTAATTATATTATATTGTAAAAGGCAATTATTTTAAAATTTTGAGTTTTTTTTTAAATAAAACTGATGTTATAATTAAAAAATCTGGTGTGACAAGCACAGAACACAACTTTCGATTACCGAAGGTAAGAGAAAGTTGTGTACTGTGCTTGTCTCACCAGATTTTTTGTGTCGACATGTATTTAGTTTCCGACAGTACGGTACATTCGATTTTCAAGGTGTAAAATTTATAAGTATGAGAAAATATTTATAATTTGTTACCATGGCAACCATTTCTCCTATCTTTTCTATGGAGTACAAGAGTAAAGTGGTCTTCAGAAGATTTCAATCACAAAATAAGAATATACATTTTAAAGAGAATCTAAAAAATAATTGATTTTTGAATTTAAAAAAAAATCGTTGGAGCAAATTTAGAGAAAATCGAAAAAAACTGAAAAAGTGCATCAGTAAAGTACTAGTACTCTTTGGTAGATTTTGTTAAAAAGCTTCGTGTCACGTCCTATGGGGGTGCCTAACTTAAATATAAAATTTCAACCTCCTAGTTCTTTTCGTTCTTGAGATATTTTGTTCACAGACACACACACAGACAGACCATGTCGCGAAAACCACTTTTTTGGATTCAGGGGCCCTCAAAACGTGAAGATCCATCAAAATCTCGACATCGAATTTTTGACATGAATCCAATACTTTCTCTCTATATATATATTAACATATATATAGAGGTAAGAGAAAGTAAAAAAATCTGGTGTGACTGGCGCACGCACACAACTTTCTCTTACCTTCGGTAATCGAATGTTGTGACTGTGCTTGTCACACCAGATTTTTTGTGTCGACATGTATTTAGTTTCCGACAGTACGGTACATTCGATTTTCAAGATGTAAAATTTATAAGTATGACAAAATATTTATATTTTGTTACCATGGCAACCATTTCTCCTATCTTTTCTATGGAGAACAAGAGTAAAGTGGTCTTCAGAAGATTTCAATCACAAAATGAGAATATACATTTTAAAGAGAATCTAAAAAATAATTGATTTTTGAATTTTAAAAAAAATCGTTGGAGCAAATTTTGAGAAAATCGAAAAAACTGAAAAAGTGCATCAGTAAAGTACTAGTACTCTTTGGTCGATTTTGGTCAAAAGCTTCGTGTCAGGTCCCATGGGGGTTCCTAACTTAAATATAAAATTTCAACCTCCTAACTCTTTTCGTTCTTGAGATATTTTGTTCACAGACACACACACACACACACACACAGACACACAGACAGACCATGTCGCGAAAACCACTTTTTTGGATTCAGGGGACCTCAAAACGTGAAGATCCATCAAAATCTCGACATCGAATTTTTGACATGAATCCAATACTTTCTCTCTCTAATATATATTAACATATATATAGAGGTAAGAGAAAGTAAAAAATAATTGTTTTTAGCTTAACCAACAACGAGGTTCTCTCTTGGCCAAATCTTACTGGTTTAGAACAAGTTAAATTTGGAACTACGGATAAACAAGCGATGCTCTATGTCATTGTCCATGGCTATTATTCCGGATCAGATGCCGATTGGATGCAAAAGATGCAACAAAAACTTAAAAATCTCGGAGGACAGGTGATTCTGGTCGATTGGTCTGAAGGAGCCAATGTCCAATACTTTCAGGTAAGTCAAATTTTATAACTATTGAATATAGCTAGGTAGAGCTTTGTTTGAAAAATTGGTTTTTTCAAGCAATCCCAAACCAATAGGCTGTAAATTATCCAATATATCGTTTACTTTTCCGAAAAGATTTTGTGTTTTGATTGGGCAAATCGGTTCCTCCTGGATTCGAACCAGGACTTCTTATTTTTCGGTCCGCGGGGAGGTCTTAAATGGAAATTTTAAATGGGAATCGCTGATATAGAGGGACGTCCACGGAAAGTGGAGAGCAAGAGGGAGTAAAATTAATTTAAATACATCCTATCTGTCGTGAAGGAAATGATTCACTGACCCTTAGATCAGGAACACTACTTATCTTTACCTTTGCTAAAACGTACTCAAAACAATTTTAAACAAAATGTTTTTTAAATATTCTAGGCCGTATCGAACACTCGAATCGTTGGTAGAGAGATCGCACGATTATTAAAAGATTTGTCAAGAAGATTTGGTCTCTCGATGAATCAAGTTCATGTTATTGGACACAGTCTTGGAGCTCATGTAAGTATTGCTAATTAAACAGTTTTCGATATATGGATAGAGTTAGAATTAGAATTTAACATTTATTTGCTGGAAGTTAATGACAACTTTTTAAATAACTTTTTGATTAATAACTCATTAACTCTCTAATTAACAGTACCCAAAATCTTTCCACTGAAAAAGTAGATTTTTTTGTGCTTGTGCTTAAAACTGTTTTGATAGTAACCCACTCAACTTGTTTCTTGGGTATACTCTTGCTATAAAAAAAATTTTATAACAGGTCTATCAAAAATGACTATCCCCGGATATAAGAAAATTACCCTTCTACAATACACATAAATAAAATTAGAAAATCATCTATGCAGAAAATTCAAATTTAAATATAGATTCGGGATCAACAAAACAGAGTTGATTATAATAATTATAAAAGCTAAAATTCGTCAGGGAATTATTTTCTCAACTAGAATTACGTTAGAGTTGAAAATAACCTTCGTTCTTTGATTTGGACTGTTAATTTGTTAAACCTTGTTCGTCTAAGGTTATTACACATCTAATAAAAAAGTTATTGATAAAAATGTTGTTATTTGAATAGATTGTAAAAGGAAATTGTTGTTCGTATCCTATGATTATGGTGATAATTTGAAAAGAAAAGGGGAAAAAGAGGAAGACTTTTATAAATAATTCTTTATAAACAAGTTGCGAAATTATACATGTATGTTTACGATATATTAGTATAAAAGGACTCATCATTACGGAACAATCTAAAATTTAAATTAATATCAAAACATTAAAAAAATATAATTATTATTTTGATTTTAAATAGAGAATCAAGGTTTTTTTTTTTTTAATGGGTGCATACGATCCGAAGACCTATAATGAATGACCAGTGGTCACATGCGGCCAGGAGGAAAATTTAAAAAATAAATAAATAAACAAAGGAGAAGCATAAAGGGGGAACTCAACTGCAGGAACTGAGAAGGGAAGCAAATTTTTTTCTTGGGGGCAAACTTTTTTTCTTAAAATTTATTTACAAAAAAGATACTCCTCAATTTGGCCAAAATATATTTAATTCAATTAATTGTTTAAATTTGTTCAGTTTATATACTCGTAGATATATTTTGAAATATTTTATTAAGAATAATAGAAAATTTTTAAAAAAATCAGAGCCCATGGGGGGAGGGGCAAACGCCCCTTATATGACGCCACTGCTCATTATCTTAAATTTTTTTTTAGATAGCTGGATATGTAGGAAAAACTCTGGGTGATAACAAAATATACCGGAATTACCGGCTTAGATCCAGCCCAACCTGGATTCGAAGAGCATGGACAGCGATGTGAGTATACATAACCAACCAATTTTATTAATTGTTAGTCATAGAATTATTGCATCCCTCCTCTAATTGACCTACTTTT
>JAKCPI010020355.1:0-11006 GCA_023213315.1 Euborellia annulipes | reverse complement strand
TCCTAATCTCAGCACATTTTGTCCATTATAGTCCTATGCAAAGTTGTAGAACATTAAATTCACTAAAATTTGCCATATAAAACAAATTTGTGGACCCTATATTAACCGGAGATGGTCGAGGACATAGGACAGACATCCTGAGTACCTAAAAATAACCTGTGAAAATATCATCAACTTCAGAATACTTTCCAAGCAAAAGGTTATATCGAATCGACTCTTAATGTTTTTGGATCCCTCAATGTACTATACTTGAATAGGCCTGAACTTTGAAGGACGGTCATGCTGAAAAATGATATTCGACCAACCCTAGCGTGGAGGTCCTGGTTCGGACTCAAGGCCGTGCAATTTTGCCCAATCATATCTCAGCAAATCTATTACACTAACTGATGTGCACCAATGAATGACTTTTGGAAAATAACTAAAGAATAGCGCAAGTACGCAAAGTTAAAAGAAAACTGAAAAAAAATTCGATTTTAAAAACCCTTAGGCGTGCTTTGCACCACTAAATAACCCCAGATTGTAATTTTTCTTTGTATTTTAACTATCTGCATATTTTTAAGGGGAACGCCTTGAAAAAAGCCTGAAAATGCAAATTTAGAGCCGCTTCAGAGCAAGGGCGGATACAAGGGGGCGTAAAGCGTAATTACCCCCCCCTCCGAGATTCAAAAAAATACCTTTTTTTTCGCAAAAAAATTTATCTTTAATGTAAAATTTTTAAAAATTAATACTTAAAAATTTGATGTGTATTTATATTCTGGCAAACAAGTACAGAATGCGCTTTTAAATTACCGAAATTAAAAAAAATAGTGTGCTGTGCGACGAGTCACACCAGATTACCCCCCCCCCAGAAACACCTCTGGATCCGCCCCTTGCTTCCAGAGAATATTTTCTTCTAAAATTTTTTTTTTCTATATAATGTCTCTCAAAAGCGATGCCCGATGGGCAAACAAAACTTCTGAATCAGCGCAACCCAGGAATAGCTCACAATATCCCTGGGAAATTTGCAAAATTTGTTTTGATGATATTGTGTTTGTTCGATGCATTTTATATATTTTTATTCTTCCGGGTCTCTAGCCCCTGCGGGGTCTGCGGGGAGGGGGGGGGGGATTATTTACGCCCTTAACCAGGAGTCTGTAACCAAAAGCGAGAATATCGCATTCTATTCTTTCTTTGTTAACAATCTAGGCTAAATTAGAATTGAATTGGAATTCATTTGAACAAATGAATACCTGTCTCGAGAGAACGACGATCATTTATAAAATATATATATTATAATTACCTCAGAGACATCTAGCGACAACTCTCTTTCACTACGCCCGAGTCTTTATGACGTCATTTAATCATTAAATTTAAATTCTTTTTTACTTGATAGCAGTGCCATGTTACAAAGACTCTCAGTTGCAGTTATTATCATTTAGTTCCCCGGGATGACATGACGCCTTTCTGGATGGTGAACGTGTCTGAATATGGAAAAAAAAAACTAAAAACGGAGAGACCGAATAGCACACACAACACACAACTTGTGCGGTCAGTCACACCAGATTTTTCCGTCTGGCCCCTCATAGGAATAGAGCAGGAACAGGAGCAAACAAATAGAACAAATACAAGAAGAGGGGAGGGGGAGGGGGGGCAATGCACACATGTCCTCGAATCCCCTCCCCCTGAACTCGTGTCGATTAACATTAGAGGATTTGGTTTTGTATAATTATTTTAGATAAAATCAACGTCTTTAAAAAAAAATGAATTTTTTATTGTAAATATGCAAAGAACAATAGACAGACACATGGTTGACGTCATTAAGCTATCCTTGTTGAAGTCTCGTGTTGCTAAAACAAAAAACAAAAACAAAATGACAAACGGGGCATGGGCGTAGCCAGACTTCTTGTTAGGGGGGGGGCAACCCCTCGTTAGGGCGAGAGGGGGGGTTTGCAATTAATATATACATAGATTATTAATTATTTATTTAAATAAAAAAATAAAAAAAAATTAAATTAAAGTAGTGGATTGGGGGGTGTTAAAAAAAAAATTCCCAATGGGAAAAATATATATTTGCTTGTTTTTTTTAATTTTTAGGACCAGCCAGGGGGGGCAACGGCCCCCCTGCCTCCCCCTGGCTACGCCCATGAAACGGGGCGCTAAGAGCAGAAGTTTGCTTGCACTCACCAAGTTGTCTGTGCTTGTCTCAATGAGGCACGTGATCACCTGGAACGACTCCTCGCAAATGTCAGGATATGTATCTAAACAATTGAGGGAGATTAAAATACAATTCTTCCTCGTTAATCATCAATACAAACTTTTTAAAAGATTGCCATGACAAAAAAATTTGAGAAAACTTATAGTACCAATAGACTATTAAAAGGAATTTTTCAATGCGGTGTTTTTTTTTAAAAAGAATTAAATTCATAAGAGATTATTGGGACATCGAGCTATAATTTGTTTAATGACTTATTAAAAAAATTATCGTAATTAATTTTTTTGTTATCAAGCAAATACAAAAAAACAATCTGTCCCAATAATCTTTAATTTTTTTAAAATTTAAAAATGAATTTATTGTTATTATTAATCACATATTAATTAAGAAATGTTTAAAATAAAATTAGATGATTTATTTAAAAATCAAATGTCAAATTAGTTCAGCATTCTTGCAATAGATGGCAGGCTAGTCTAACAGCCGATTCCTTAATAGCCTATATTTATATATTTTTATGCTTTTATAAAAGATACAAAATATATAATAACATTTATAAAGCATTTATTGTTAAAAGATCAATGATGCATTAAATATTATTAGCTACCATGATGACATCTCTTGGCAAATTTTTGAATTACTTGATTTTTGGGCATACTTTTAATGACACACAACGCCATCTTAGCGGGAAAAACATGCGTAACACCTTCGGTTCTATTCCCCCTGGCCTTTCAGCCATAGCCGCCAGTTGCCAGCGAAAAATGAAACGGAATTGAGCAGCGCCGTCAATGAGGCGATGACGGATGGCGAAGATGGTGGCCAGGGTGTTTGCAAGAGTGCAGAAGGAACTTCAACAGGTTGGAAGCGGGAATTTGCGCCGTTGGCGGGGGAATTGCCAAAAGGCAAAGCAAAGCAAAGCAAAGCAAAGGGGGCACTACCGACCGACCTTCAACGTTGCACATCTCCAAGGCGTCTTTAAGGCTTTCATGAACTTCTCTCAAATGCTTCATTTTTTCGCCTTCAAAATACAAATTTACTTGATTGAGGGCCTCTTGGAAATTGAATTTGTTCTCTTTAATCTAGAACAAAACCAAACAAACTTTGTTGTGTATTTTGTTCAAAGGGCTTGCCCAGCATTCCATTTTACCAGTCCAAATCCGTCGCAGATGCAAGAGAGGAAGCACTGAGGAAAAAAGAAAGAATCCAGGTGAAAAAAGAAAAGAAAACGAAAAGAAAAGAATTTTCACCTTTTCGTCTTGAGTCAGAGATGCATTTGTTACGTTACCCGTTAACTGCCTGAACATTGCATCTAAAATAACAACAACAACAACAACTTTGTGTTTTTTTTTCTGATAAACAATCAAATTTATAAATTAAGCGAAGCAAGCAAACCTTTATCAACGCTTTTAAGCTTTCCCTCGCAAACATCCAAAGTTTTGAGCCATTTCTTCTCAAAAGTCTTTTGATAATCCTCGCCATTGCTACCCCTGACAGGAATCTAGGAAAATAAAAATAAAACAAAAGATTTGTAGATACGACTAGGGTGGCAGCCTGGAAAGAAATCAGACAAACATTTGATTTTTATTGCCGACGTTTCGAACGCAAAACGCGCTCTTCCTCAGGACAATCGATAGTTAATAAAATACAGATAAGGGTATTTTGTAACTTAATGCAAAAGACGTCAATGAATGCTATCAAATATATACAGAAAGAAACGATGCATCTCATATTAAATAAAATACGCCCATCTGTATTTTATTAACTATCGATTGTCCTGAGGAAGGGCGCGATCTGCGGCCGAAACGTCGGCAATAGAAATCAAATTTTTGTCTGATTTCTTTCCTGGCTGCCATCCCACTCGTATCTGTCAATACAGAAGTACAGCCATCAATCACCTCAATATTATTAGAAAAGATTTATTATTTCGTTTATTAGTCACACCAAGCCGACGTTTCGGTCGGATTTGCAACCATCCTCAGGGCCAATAAAACTCCTCAAAAAGTCGAAATGCGCAATTGTGTAAAATATTTATTGCCATTTAATAAGGACCAAAGGCTATGCGAGTCAAGGTTAATAATTGCGCCATTCGTCTTTTTGAGGAATTTTATTGGCCCTGAGGATGGTGGCAAATTTGACCGAAATGCAATCGCTCTTTTCGTTCTTGCGATGTAGTTTCAGAAAATCTTGCATTTTGTTACCGCCTCTTGCGGGATCTATTCTTAATTTGCCCTCTATCTCCGAAGAGATCTCAGGAAAATCTTTCTCTTATCTAATTCCGTGCTGGCCACCCCACATTTTTTGCGTCGACGTGTAGGGCAAGGAGAGCAAATATGGAAGCAATGTTTTATTTTTGGTTATAAGCTAAACTTTGACTTGGGCGGACGATGGAAGTGGGTACCCCCGCCATTGACGCCATGCTAGACCACCGCGTCGCTGCGAGGGGATGTATTTTAACAATTAATTGTCCTGATGAAGGTCGTAATTAGCGACCGGAACGTCGACAATTAATTCATTAAATAAAAGTTTTTTATTTAATTTCCTTGACTTTTACGTCTCATATATCCAAAGACAAAATATTTCTGCCTTTATATTGTAATGTTTTGTTTTGTTATATTAATTTGATAAGTATATATTTTGTAAACAATTTTAGCCCAATGGCGGGTAGCTGAACGGGCACAATAAAAAAAAAAAATCTGGTGTGACTGGCGCACAGCACACAACTTTCTCTTACCTTCGGTAATCGAAAGTTGTGTTCTGTGCTTGTCACACCAGATTTTTTGTGTCGGCATATATTTAGTTCCCGACAGTACGGAACATTGGAATTCAGATGTAAAATTTATAAGTATGGGAAAATATTTATATTTTGTTACCATGGCAACCATTTCTCCTATCTTTCCTATGAAGCACAAGAGTAAAGTGGTCTTCAGAAGATTTCAATTGCAAAATGAGAATATACATTTTAAAGAGCATCTAATAAATAATTGATTTTTGAATTTTTTTTTAAATCGTTGGAGCGAATTTTGAGAAAATCGAAAAAAAACTGAAAAGGTACATCTGTAAGGTGCTAGTACTCTTTGGCCGTACTCTTTGTTTAAAAGCTTATTTTCACGCCTCAGGGAGATACCTTATTTAAATATAAAATTTCAACCTCAATGTTGCAAAAAACAAAGGAACTTTTAAAATTATCATTAAAATTAGCTTTTTTATATTCTTTGTCTTTTTACTTTCTCTTACCCTATATGGACCCTGTTATGCAATGGTGTGTCAAAGAACAAACATCGAGTTTTGAGAAAATCAATAAAGTTTTTTGTTTTGATTTTTTTTTTTTTTAAACACTCACACTTTTTTCTCATTCACACTCACACACACATTCACACAGTCTTTTCGGCAACTTAGGCCATTTAAGACTTTAAACGATATCCGTTATTTATTGTTATAAATATGGGGGTCCAGGCATTCTTATTTAAGCCATTTGGTATCCAAATTATATAAAATCATCGGACTGCCTGGGTCCGAACCCGCGACGTTTGGTATACGAGGTTAGCACGCTAACCTCTACGCCAAGCCCCGAGGGCCCTTTTTGTTTTGATTAGATTATATATAATTTTTCTTGTCAATTGTGCATGTAACATTAAATATAAATTTTTTTAGGACATATTTCATAAAAAATACTATTAACTAAAGCATTTGAAACAATATTCCGTGCTTAATTCAATTTTTGACACACCATTGCATAACAGGGTCCATGTATGAAATATATAGAGAGAGAAAGTATTGCTTTTAACTAACATGAAGTGAGCTTCAATATTCTAGAATAAATAAACAAACATTTTGAAAAAATTCTTCTACTATATTTTATTTAATACTCAAGTAGTCACAACCAAATAGCTCAATTTAGCTTCATTTACGTCAGCGTTTTCGAAACTGTGAGGCGGCGCGGACTAGTCTAAGGGGAGGCGCGAATATTCGCCTCCAAGATCAATTTTCCAAATGATTGCTAGTTTTATAAATAAAAGAATAAAATAATTTAGAAGATTCTGGGACGGAGATTTTAATTTAAATAATAAATATGAATAAATAAAAAAAAAATATTTTTATATAAATTTATATTTTTTAGTATTAAAAATTTTTGTTTTTGTATTATTTTATTAAATGCGTGGGCGGAGGGGGAGGGGTGTGATTAAATATTTTTAAGGGAGGCGTTGAAACAAAGTTTGGAAAGCCCTGGCCCAAAGTAAGACTCATTCTAGATAATTATACTCTGTGTAAAACTCAAAGGGCGGATCCAGGGAAGTTTTTGAGGGTTTTAATTATTTTCTGGCCAGACGCCGAAGGCGATAGCATCATTAATTATTTTATTTATTGAGGATTGAATAAGGGGTTGCCCCCTGGTGTGGCGTAGTAGGTAGCGTGCCTACCCTCCTATACCAAACCCGACGTTTGGGTTCGACCCAGGCAGTCCGATGATTTTATTTAAGCCATTTGATACCAGATGGCTTAAATAGAAATGCCTGGACCCACAATAGATAATATATATTTCAACGGTTATCGTCAAAGTCTTAAATGGCCTGAGTTGCCGAAAAGACTGTGTGAATGTGTGTGTGAGTGTGAATGAGAAAAAAGTGTGAATGTTTAAAAAAAAAAAAAAAAAAAGAATAAGGGGTTGATAAATTGAAAAAAAATGTTTTTTTAAATTTATTTTAGCTAAATCGAAGTCAAATAAATAGAAAAGATTGAAAAAATAGCGTTGATTAGGGGGATGAAGGGTTGATTATTTAAGACAGGCCTTGGAATATTCCAAATCACTTGTTGACATTTGTTTCCAGTTCTGAATATAGTTAGATTAGAGAAAAATATATTTTTTTACTTTTAATAAAAAGGGAATTGTTATTTTATTCCTACACAAAGATAAGAGAGGCGAATTTCTCGCCCAGTCGAGTCGAGCGCGTTGCTGGCAGGCAGGCGCGGAGCTTTTGCTCTTATTTATTTGTGTGCAAAGTGAATCAAAGTGAATAATTAATATAGTGTAATCCACCCTGACCTCGCCGTCAGCCTGCACACCCTCTTGGGCGTCTTTTGAAGGTAATTATTATGCATTTTATCGTTGAAAAAAAAATGATATAAACAAATAATTTGACTGTGAAAAACGATTCTTTTGAATATGAAATTAAATATTTTGTTTTTCACAAAGGGTAGAGGGTGAATATAAGCTGTTGAAAGGGGAGGGAGGGGGGGAGTGCAGGTGTCATTGAAAAAAATTGGTTTTTTATTTTTTATCTTTTTAACACCTCTTTTTTCTCGCTCACACTCACACACACATTCACAGATTTTTTGTTTTTCGCCTTGGCTGCCCTTGTACCGCATCCTCATATCATAATATCCAGCTATCAGGAAACAACTAGTTTTTTTTTTTTGTATTATTTTATAAAATGGGGGAGGGGGCGTCATAAGATTAAATATTTTTATTTGGAGGCGTGGTAACATAAAGTTTGCAATTCACTGATTTGGGTGATAAATAAAATGCATCAAGAAAAAAACTTGGAAAAAAATATGTTAAACTAGCGTTATAAAGGTTAAAGTCATCTTATATATTTCTCTTATATTTTCGTTATTTTTGGAGATCTTAGGTCCAAATTGGCTTTCCGCGCTCTCGTTTAGGCTAATAAAGAGAATCGATAAAGAAAGAAACCCTAAAAAGGTGAATTTTACAATTCTGTTGAACTGTTCAAAAAACAAAAAAAATCTGGCGTACAGCACATCCCACACAATTTTTTATTAAGATATAATTGAAATGATCTAGAGATTTACTTACTGATGTCAAGGAGAGGAGAGCAACGAGAAAGGCGCACCGACAAACGGACTCTCCTCTCATCTTGTTCCTCTTCTGTTATCTATTCCATCTCTTGTTTTCTTTTGTATTTATACCAATTGCACTCCCCCTCCTCCGGCTTCTCATTAACACATTCATTTCCGTCAAATTATTAACCAAAAAAATAAAAAAGAACATTTCCGTTTATCATTTCATAAACACAATTATATAATTATTCGATTTGATTGTGTTGAAAATCAATTAGGCAGTGGAATCCCGTGACGTCATTTTTGCTATTTGACGGCTCTGACAGCCAGCCAGCCAGCCATTCCGCTCTGCCCAAGCACAAAAAGCACAAATAATACTACAACACAATATTGTTAAATTATCAATTAAATTAAAGTCCGTGTATGTGACTAGAGATCAATAGAATATCTTCTTCAAATAAATAAATAAATATTTTTTGTTTTTCGCTTAAAATATATCTATATTTAATGAATTTTAAATAAATTTTGGAAAATATATTAAATAGAATAAGTGTGTCGGTCTCGAGAAATCCTTAGGTGCATTTCCTCGAGGAAATCCTCTGAGCAGAGGTGTCCAAACCACGGCATGGACAAGAAACAGGAACGCTCACAGGACAGCAAAAATGTTAAAAAAATAACTCACGTCTCAGCCAAAGCTCTGTGTTATTTGCAATGTCAGTCACTATTGCAATTTACGAAGTCAAGATGACACAAAACATGCTTCAATCGAAGTCAAGTATCGGGGTGAAGAATTTGAATCAACGCGGGCAATCCGAATATGCACTAATATACAGGGCGTTCCATTGAAAAAAAACAACAACTTTGTACCGTTACCCCCTGTATACATACGATTAGCGATTAGAGGGCAAATATTTTAAAAATGTAGCCCTAAAAGCCCTTCACTTTACTGCAGGGCCAAACTTTAACAAAGTGCAACGATATAGCCACAATTTAGTGATCCCCGTAATTAGGGGCCACGCGGGTATAAAGTGACCAGGTGATCTAAGTAAAACCTCGTCACCATTTCACCCGAACTACAAATACATATATTTATTTATGTTACCCTTTATAGAGGACAGTTCCGGGGTGACCGAGCCGGAGCTCGGTCTTTTTTTATATTGACAAAATTGTAAAAAAATACTAGGAAAAAAGTACATCAGTAAAGTACGAATACTCGAGGGGCGCGAATTTGATTTGTATAGAAGAAATAGTAAAATTACTTAAAATTTGAAAGAAATTATAACGAGAAAACTTGCTCCTCACAATGGGAAACATCAATAAAAACACCAAAATAAGAAATAACAGTCCAGGGAAAGTTTTGAGGAATAGCAACATTACTGGGTGGATACTTAGAGGAAGGAGACAGTGAGTCCTCATAAGAGAACTTTAATCATGAGATGACTTAAGAGAGTTGCCCAGGAAATGGCGTCAGCCTGGAGACAATTAAAAATTATTATTTTCAATAAAATTAATTAATAATAATCAGAAATTAGTATTTTAACTAATAGAATTTAAATAATAGATATTTTTCTACTAATTGGCACTTTCTATGACATTTATTAAATTAAATACATTGTAACTAACTATTGATATAAAAAACTAGCAACAATTATTACAATTACAAAAATTGCACATTAATTTAAAATTTAATTATTCGTGGATATATTCTAAATCTGTGGGTCCAGGGTAAAGAGAGGGAGGTGGTTTGACCAGGAAGCAGCCCACTAGGCATTAAACATTATAAAACCTTTAAAAATGAATATTGGAAAAAACTAAAAAAGTACACCAGTAAGGTACTACTACTCGAGGTCTCCTGAAGACGAGACATAGTGCAATTTTTTTTTTTTTTTTTTTTCTTTTCTGTGGACAACAAAATCTTGTGTATGAAAGCGTCAAAACTTATACATAGCATTTATAATATTCACTGATTTTATAACACTTATATAATGGCGTTTATAACATGGCATAAGCAAACAAAATACAATAATGACAAAATAACATAAATTACACAGCAGAGAGGAATTTACAATAAAAAAGTCCTCCGGTGGATCAGATGGTTTTTCCAATTAAATGTCCCTTCAATCTTTTTTTTGAAGATGTCTTGATTAACTAAGCCTCCTTTATTTGCCTTGGGAGCAGTGGTGTATCCAGCGGCGGGCACCAGGGCCCCCCCCCGCTAAAGCCTTCTCCAAAACCAAAAAAATACCTATTGTTTTCTCCTAATGATTTTTTTTTTTTAAATAATAATTTTATTAACTCTCATAAAAGGAGGAGGCAATGGCTAAGCCTCGGCTAAGCTGAGGATTACGGAGTCCGAAGTCCTTCAACACGACTCGGGTTCGAATCCAGCTTGCGGCAAATAATTCAAACATCCCGCTTTTGTTCTCTAAGGGTAGGTGGGGGGATAGCCTCACCGTGGTCATCAAAAAGGGGCTCTGACGGCCTAAGTGTGTTCCCTCTCTGGGAACGGCCACTTCAACCTAACCTAACCTAACTCTCATAAATTCAAAAATCTAACAAAAACTTATAAATAATTTAGAAAAATCTCTAATATTTACGTGAATTTTGTATTAAAATTATTTTTTATTTCAAGAAAAAAAATTTTTTTTATTTGTTTTTTATTTATAATTATTATATTATCTAAAAAAAATTTCTCCACTTGAAGTTTCTTGGAGAAGGGGGGGTTATAAAACTTTTGGGCCCCCCCCCAAAGCAGAAATCCTGGCTACGCTACTGCTTGGGAGCATATTAAATATTTTAGGTCCCACTGCTTCTGCCGATTTATCTCCCAACACCAGCCTCGTTCTTGGGGCCCTTAGATCTCTGGATCCTCTTGTGTCATGTTCGTGTACATCCTCTCCGACAACATTCTTCCTGGCTACATGTGACTATTGGTCATTATAGGTCTTCGGACCTTATGCACCCATTCCAAAAAAAAAAAAAAAAAAAAAATGCACTCCCAAGCCGGTAGGTTCTGACACAG
>JAKCPI010020354.1:0-21441 GCA_023213315.1 Euborellia annulipes | reverse complement strand
GTTAAAATTTTAAATACTGTTAGAAATTATAAAAAATATTTTATATTCTTTAAAATTTATTAATTTGGGAGTGAGGATTACCTCTTGGATTATTTGATAATAAAGAGACATTCTATGAGTTTAATCGGCGGTACTGAAAAAGGTTGATAATTAGTCACCGAAACGTCGACAAAGGAGTTCGATGAAATTCTCATTATTTTTGTCTTGCTATTCAAATAACAAAATAAATCATATCTATCTGAGAAGAAAAATTTTTTTGACTCAAATATATTCGAGTTCGAACAAAAATTTAAGAATTCATATTATAATGTACCAAAAAGAAAAAGAAAATTCAGTAAGAGCTTACAATGAAAGTGAATCTGTTCTTAATATATTACTTTTTTTATAAATATTTAATTAAAATATTTGGAAATGTATGAATAGAATGTTCTGCCTATGCATTGAATAGAATGGCCCAACAGGTCTGAACAGGTTTTGTCTATTTAAACTGTATGAAAATATAATATAGAAAGAAAAAGAATTGCAAAAATAATTTTATCAAGAAGAGATATTTATTTTGGAAAACCCAACGACCGAAAATGTAAAATTAGTTTGGAAGAGTGAATAAATTTTAAGAGGATATAAGAGAGGCGGGAAGAGAGAGATAGAATAGAACACTAGCGAAAGAGAAGAATTCACGAGAAAGGATGTTTTAAAATTAAGATGAACAGAAATATTCATTTGAGGTCAATGAATCAATTTAAATAATTAATAAAAAAATCCCTTGTATTATTTATTTATATTCTTTGTAGAGAAATGAAATTGTTAGCTTGGCTGATCAATCTAATATTAGATAATATATTTACATATAAATGTAAAAGATTTATTAAAAAATATATTTCTGTTTGCTTATTTATCTTATTTTATTTAAATTTGACCAAGAATTTAAAATTAAAATGCACAAATACCTTGAAAACTACGGAGAGGCGCGTAGGCAACGGCATCGTGCCTGCAGGTGGACGCCATGTTGATGCACACTATTAATAAAAACAACACAGATTTAATGTTAACACTAATAAGCCCCTCCGGCAACTGACCGACCGAGGTGACGTGGCGTGTCTCCTTGTTATGGAATAGGGCTCCAGGAGAGGGAGCTAGGCCAAATTGTCCAATCATCTTAATAGGTGAATAAGAAATTTAGCTATGATTCGAGTCTAAGCATCAGGTAGTGGAGGGAGGTGATGACGTATCTAATCCCTCCCACCCCCAACCCTCACCATGGCCTTCCCAGCAGGCTCTGGAGCAATCATTGTAAAATTACCCACTAGCGCATTTCAGAATTAATCTAAGCGCCATTATAATTACAATAAATAAATTAAAAAGCATATTGTTCCCAAAGCCAGCCTCGCTCAAAATTTAACTTATTTAATTGCTATTCGTTTTAATTCACCTCCCAGTGTCCCAATTGAACTTTTTTATTTTTTCGAATTGAAACGTAATAAAGAATTGAATCATAATTACTCGCCATCAAGAACGGATCTAGTTATAAAAAATATCAAAATAACTTTCTCTTTCAAATTTTTTTTTTTTTTTGTTGAATAAATTGCAATTCGAATTCAAATTAATTTATACATTTTTATACATACTTAGTAGCAAATACTCTCCCGGAATCGTTCTCCACCGTATCCAAAGGTGGATACACGATGAGATTTTTATCTACCTAAGGTTCATTCCATTACAATAGAGAATCCTAAATTGGAAAAAAAATTTATTTAATGTATAAAAAGTTCCAAAGGGGACCCCATAGGGATTTAACAAGCAACACTGAAAAGTGTAAAAGTACTTCAGTAAAGTACTAGTACTTTTTGGCATGTTCTGTACAAAAGCGTATTTTAACTGTCCGGGAGCGTATCCAACTTAAATAAAATTTCAACCTCGTAGCTCATATCCTTCATGTTTTTACTATTTAAATAAAATATTCTTAAATGTAGGAAAATAAAAGGCAGTGACTATTTGCATAAGGGTTGGTTCAAGTTGAAATACACTAAAGCAATGGTGCCAGAAAGCATTTTGAGGGGTGCCAGTCGATTTATAGAAATATATCTATAAAATTTTATCATTTTACTTAAAAATTTACAAATGTGAAAGTGATGACATAGAATGAAGATAAATTTAATATCCCACCCTCTTAGCCCAAGGGGGGGGGGGGGTAATTACTCACCCGAGATTTGAGAAAAATATTTTTTTTGGGAATAAAATTTTAAAAATGAATACTTAAAAATTTGATTTATATATATATTCTGGTAAACGGTGACCCCGAGGAATCAGCGTGTGAGAAAAATCTTTCTTACCGTCGTTCTGGGCTCTGCAGTAGATTTTCATATCAAATTCTCTGACCTTCTCCACTTTACTTCTGATAAACATGTTGAGGGACTCGAATCAGTGAATTCCTGGTTGTTCTTTTGTATCGAGAGCCTTTTAAAAGATGATCTGCTTCCTCAATGAAACTCAGTGTAGGAATATAAGAAAAAAATCAAGTAAAGAAATAGGCTCCAGGGATTCGATGCCTGAGACTTTAAATCTAGTTTGAGTTGTCAAGCAAATATATCTTTTCTCACTAAATTACATCGTCAGTAGTAAGAATGCAGCCTTTTAAGGATGAAGTGTACCACTTTGACATAGTCAATCAATACGCTTGTTAGAAGTGATGATACTGTAACAGGACTATCAGTAGTGTAGGAAGATCGAAGGTAAACATATCAAACCTTAACTTATACACTTTCAAAATATTTTGATATACTGTATTAAAAAAAAAGCAAACTCAAGCCTTCGTTCCAAAAATTAATCATCATCTTGGAACCCCCGCCAAGAACGAAGTTCTCACGCGTTTTCCGAATATAATTTAATATGAATATTATTTAAAAAAGAAAATAAATAATTCTTTAGATATAGAAAGAGATAGAGAGAAAGAGAGGTAGGAGGTAGGCGTGGCCTCGTCTTCTTCCGCAGACGCTCTGGCGTTGTAACGCATTTTTGTTACTGGACGATTTCTGCCAATTCACCATAAGCCGCGTAAAAGAACTTCGTTTCAAAAATTAATCATAATCCATAGCAAATCTCAATAAAAAAATAATTCACAGCACTAGAGCAGACACAACAATGCAGAAATCTAGAAATTAATAACTGCACATGGATAGATGCATGAAAACTTAAATAAAGAAAATAAGACATCTCACAGGTCAAGGGAAATATGTAGAATATAAAAATAAAACCGATATTTTTTGGTTTATTTTCTTACATAGAAGCAATTCCTCATAGTGATATACAAAATACTCTTGTGCCTTGGACAAAGCGCATAAAAATATTTTTTTCCACATGGCATGTCTTCTTTGCGGCATAAGCCAAGACATTCAAATGGCACATACCTGCACGGAACCTGCTTTCCGTTTTCATCAGTTAAATATATATAAATATATTTATATATATTTTAATCAAATTTCCTCTTAACAGTAGCTATATAACATTATCTAGAGTACTTTTAAAACTTGTTTTGTCATATATATATATATAAATTATATATATATATATATATATATATATATATATATTAAAAGAGCATAAATCAATCATTTTTTAAATTAAATATATCTAATTTGAACACACATGGCATAATTTCGTTCAAATTGATAAGAAAAATCAGTCATATATCAAGTTTTAGAAATTTCATTATTGTAAATGGTAAAAAGCTTGATCCAATATTTCAGGGATTCACCAAAAATGATGCATGAATAAAGTGATCCATCATCCTCTCTCTCATTTTATTTAAAAAAAAAAAAAACTAATTCAGTTTTGAAAGACAAGGACAGGCATCATTTATGGAAGCGATCCTTTAGAGATTCAAAATATTTTAAAGACATGAGAAGCTTAAATTTTTTAAAATTAAAGAAATATCGAACCAAGTAACAATATGTATTTAAGAAACAAATGTGTATATCAGTGTTAGTTTAAGAGGTTCATACATCATTCTGGATCAGTATGTTGGAATGTTTTTGACGGCTAATAAAATATTTCAATCAATGTATAAACGCTTGGGTAAGGAGAAGTATGCTTAAGACTTGTGGTAGGGAATCAATTCCCGACCACAAGTGAACTTCTTACACTGACACTAATATAGAGCAAATTTATATAAATTTTAAAAGATGCCATTTTTAGCATTTCTACATCTAATATTTGTTTTGTTATAATCAAAAATTGGGAATTTTCTCTTCATCTTACAACATGAATAGTCTTTTTAAAAATTCAATTTTTTTTTTTTTTCGTGTAAAAGTATTTAGTTAGTTAGCTTCTTCGAGTATTAGCAAAAGACATATTTTTAAATTAGTTAGTAACTATTTTTTTTTTTGTATCAGATTTAAAGATTTGTATTTCCGATGAAATAAATAAATTTCAATCTATAAAGCAACTACTAATTTGTCTATTCTTAATTATGGTCATTGACATTTAAAGCATAACATAAAGAAAGTTCATCTAACATTTGAATTTTTTTTTTTTTTTTTTTTTTTCAATTTTTAGGCCCCTAATTAATTTTTATTATCACAACTCTCGCTTGTTTATGTTTTTTTTTTTTTTTTTTTTTAATTGCATTTTAACTGCAAATTCAGTCGAATACAATTTCATGTTAAATATTGCAACTTGAAGAGCCCATAACTTGGTTAGAGAAATTTAATTTTTACAAATATATTTTTTAAAAGAAAAAACTGGAAATCTTCAAATTTTATATCCGGGCAGGAGGTTTAGCGGCAGAGGTGGGGGGAAATTGGCAGGGCGGTATTCGCCCCGAACACGAGATTTACTTTTTACGACCCTGCTTAGAATAGTATATACTTATTTAAAAGATCTGAGACAATTAAAATGCCTACGTTTTTTTACAATTATACAAAACAAATGAATGAGTTAATAAAAAATAAGATGCAGAATGGAGAAATAAACAGCTGGTTTTTCAGTTTTGTTCTACATCTATAAATAAACTGATAGAAGGTGAACTGAAAAACCTGCTTGATTCATTTTTCAAAATCCAAATTCTTTATTTATTAAAAAAAAATGGTATAATAAACTATATCATTAGTGATATATTATATCATATATACATAAATATATATATATATATATCAGGGGTTCATAAAATATTCCAATTCAGAGCATTCATTTTAGAGCATCATAAATGGATTGGGAAATAAGATAAGATAATCACAGAACCTCTGATATTATATATAAATTAAAATAAATCCGATTTTTTCATAAATAAAAAATTAGAAAATATAGTGCTCCAAGAAATTAGGGCACTAGAGTCGTATCAAGAAAATTTTTTCGGGGGACAACCGAGGATTTAACTCCTCCCTAATTATATATATATAATTATTTATTATGATTTTACCTAATAATGTGTTAATTTCTTGGAGCTCTATATTTAAATTTTAAGAGATTGTATTTTTTTAATAAATATAATTTTTTATTTTGGTTATAATATTTTAAAGTAAAAAAAAACAGCCAATTTTTTTTTTTTTTTTTTTTTTTTTTTGAAAATCGAAATTTGTATGGAGAAAGAGAATTTGAGCGATTTTATAGATGAATGATTGTTCGAGATAGTTGGTCAGTTTTTTCCTTTTAATATTAAATTGTACTTTTTTTTTTTTTAATATTTTTTATAAACATTATTTTATTATTTATATTCAAATAATTTAAAATAACAAATACATTTATAAAGACTATACCTTTTGTTTTCATTAAAAAATGGAGAAATTTTTTGTGTTATTCAAAAACATATTAAAAAAAAAAAAAAAAATTTATAAAATGGAAAAAATGACAAAAATCGGACATGAAGATAAATCTTTAATTTACTACTTATTCATATAAATATTTAAATGAATCAGTAGATTGATTTCTTATAAGCAAAGAATTTACAAGTTTAAAATAATTTTTTTTTTCCTTTGTGAAAGAGATATGAGAAAAATAAATCTTCATTTTGTTTTTAATATAATTTTTAGATTAAGAAATTAAAAAAAAAAAAAAAACAATATTGAATGAAACACCTTATATATTAATATATACATATATATGCATATATATATATATATATATATTTACAAATAAACCTCGCCTACTTTTTCATTATAAATAGAAGCTTTTCATTTTTTTATAAAAAAAATAACTAAGAATAATTATCATAGATATAATAAAAATTAAAATTATTTTTTGCTGAAATTTATTATTATTAGATTGTGAAATTTTAATTAAATTTTTTCAAAAAAAAATCTAAATTAATTTTTTTTTTTTTACTTTTTAGTACTATTAATACACATTTATTTTTTGTTTGTGTTTTTTTTATTTAAATAAAATACAAACAACGTTTCGATGGGTATCATTAGAATATGCAAATACGGTATCGTCATTAGGAAGAGAGGAAACCATGGTCTTTTTAAACTGCCTCCGAACTGATCTCTATCTCAACAAGAGATATTTCCTTTTGAAGGAAGGAGGCAGGCAAACATGCTCTTTATTGAAATAGAACGAAGGCAGTAAGTACCCAAATACAGTGAGCGCCACAAGTGTCTCATCTGCTCGAAAGTGAAGATTTGGGCTCCACTCTCTAGCAGATCAGACACTTGTGGCGCCCACTGTACATGAGGGGTACGAGAGCCGGACGGTCGAAACCCAGGCAAATTTACATCAATTTCATGCAATATTAAGTCAAATATAAGACATGCTGTTGCCTGAGATGCCTCACGAAAAAATGAAAAACTCATTGAGAGAATAGTTTTTGAATAAAAATTTTAAAAGGATTGTCGAAAATTGTTTAGATTCAATATATGAATTTAAACAGGTCAAAAAAAATAAATGTGAATTTCGTGTTTATTAAAGCTTTTGTGGTTTGTATTATTATTATTATTATGGGAGTCTTTAATTATAGACCACATTTTTGTTATTAATTATTTATTAGAAATAAAATACTGTACAACGTTTCGACTGCTTATTCTGCAGTCGTTTTCAAGTACTGTGCACCTTCTCCGACTCAAGTGAACTAACCTCTAAGGAACAGTTACGTGCATTTTATATACGACGTCAACGCTATCTACACTAATTCCTATGAAGTTAGACACAAACTTTCGCGCCATCTAAACTTCATAGGATGGTATTGATCTCGTTGTATACAAAATGCACGTAACTGTCCCTTAGAGATTAGTTCACTTGAGTCTGAGCAAGAGCATAGTACTTGAAAACGACTGCAGTGGAAACGATGTGAATTTCATGATTAGCCGAATTAATACAAAGTTTTAATTAAACTCAATTATAAATCTGAAGAAATTAATTTTCAGCTTTAATAAAATTTGAAAATCTTTCAAATAATTTAATTTTTTTTACACATATTCTAGAATAAGTAATTTAATAAAATATTTATAATTTGAAGAGAAAAAAAATTATTTAGGAACATATTCATATGAAATTTTAAAATGAGAGATCTTTACTACATGTCAGTCTTTGAAATCTAAAAGTTCATATTGAGAATAAACAATTTTTTTTATAATTAATATATAATATAATTAATAAGAATCGAATTTTCCATGCAAAATAAAAGGCATCATGTTTAGGCAAAATAAAATTTGGATATGTTCATATTGAAATTTCTATTTAAATTAAAGGTAAGGAATCAAAAAGGCAAAATTCGATCCCTAATAATTAAATAACAAGAAAGATAATATTAAATATATAAAAAAAAAAAAAAATGATAAACTCTGGAAAGATTATTAATTAAAGTATTAACATTTATAATATTGATATACTTGAAATGTGAAATACATATTTAAAAAATAATAATAAAAATAATTTCCATGTTCTAAAGTATGCGATGGCGTGCGTTGATTTTTTCTCAAAAATGGAATCATGTTTTAGTAAGTAAATCACTAAATGGATCTGTTTTGTAAACCAGTAGGGTCATTTGGGGGGAGGGGGCATTTGCCCCCCCCCCCCACCCAGGGCTCTGATTTTTATAAAATTTTATGTGTAGAGGTAGTACCAGCCAATTCCCTCTTTAAGAGATGTATTTTCACTCTTTACATAAGTCTGTGAATAAAAAAATGTATTAAAATTTTTCATCGTATACTAATGTTATCAAAAAGCAATGAAAATTAAGGTCTTCTTGGGTCTATACATCGCACGCCAAAGTTCCCTAAATTAGACTTGCTTATTTAGAAAATAAAGGTATTTTTTTGGTCAGTGGTCTTCAAAAGGTTTCGAGATTTTATCTAAAATCTTCAGGGATATCGGTTATGAAGCCGATTTAGTAAAGTTTATTTTTTAAGAGAAATTTCATTTTATAAACACTTTCTTAATAAGAAGACAAAATTTCTTACTTCTTAGTTCATTTAAAAAAACTTTTTTATTGGATTCTACACAATATGTTTTGTTGACAAAAGTCTGTGCCTTGAGTTTAAGCAAGCAAAGCTTATTTATCTCTTCAATTCTATCTAGAAAAAATGGTTTATTTATTTTACAAATACAATTTGGTTGTCTAAACTCAAGGTTCTTCTTCCGCCTGGATACCTGCCAGTAGGTACTGACCAAAACCGTAACGTGAAAGGAAGGGCTCTACTGTGGCATTATATTAAATTGTTCACAAGAGTTCGTATCAATACAATCGGCCCATGGCCTGGCAAGTTCTCGGCGGCCCTATTAAGGGGCTTTAGGAGGCCACATTAAATCTTTAGTTCGAAACTACTGAGGCCATTGAAAGTTATTTTTTTATGCGGTTTTTTTTTAGATGATTTAACTCTGTGAACAATTTACATAAAAGAATGCTTTTTTTAAAATTACAATTAAAAAATATATTTTTTTTTTATATTTATAGAAAATGCAAAAAAAAACTATTTGGAAAATTGTAATTTAAAAAAAAAAAAAATAAAATAGTGATCAAGTCAAAAATAAATTTTGTATTTAAAAAAAATTAACGGCCAAATAGTTCAGAACTCTTGCAAAAGATGGTAGGTTTGTCTAACAACAGGCATTATCAGATCACTTATAAGGCTATATTTATATATTTTTATATTGTTATAAATAATATATAATAATATTTATAAACTAATCATTATTAAAAGGCAAATTTCCGTAATAGTTGGGCTTTTTGGCTAAGTTTTTAAGTCCCCTAACGCCATCTTATCGGCAAAAACATGCGAACAGATTGCCTCCTGAATAGCCTTAAACACTTTTTCTTCCTTTAATGATGGGATTAATCAAAAATCATATAATCTTATGGGTTACACAAATGACAAAATTTGAAGACCACTGGCTTAGGGCTATTTTCTGAGAAAAAAGAGATGAGTTTGAAAAAAATTAAAATGGGATTGATGTTAAAAGGAATCATATCTGTGTATATTAGCTTGCGATAAATATTTAACTTTTTATTGACAATGTCATATAGATAGGCACAGGGAAACACTCCCAAATTTCGGCCGAAATTCTCATGGTATATTTATTATACATTATTTAAATTTAAAAGGATAGATACCTTTTAAAAAAATATAAATATTACTAAAAAATCAGTTTGTTTTTAAATTTTTTAATGATTGTTGCTTTCCCTACCGGCATTAAATCCCGGCACTAATGAATGCTCGCAGTTCATATATTTTACGTTATTATTTTATCAGGCACGTTCCTATTTATTAAAGTAGACTAGAAACTAAAGAGAAGACCTCTCATCTATAAAAAAAAGTTAATAAAAAGTATTAGTATTAACAAATAAAATGATTCCATTTGGCATAGTTAGAGTACAGAGCAAGATGTCAGCCCTAAGAAATGGAAAATAGTTTAGGAAAGAACATTATATTATAAACTTGAGACCCTTGCAAAAAAATGCATGATTAAAAAAAAAACAGTGTAACAAAGCATATGTAAGTATTCATTTTTGATTTATTTACAAATTTAAATAAATCATATTGTACATCAATACCCGAATCAGGTACTCACTAAATGGATATCTTCGAGTGTTTGGAAGTTAAGAGACTATTTTTCAAAATGTCTTTAAGCAGTTGACAACCACGATTATCTTAAAATAGGATGGCAACAAATAAAAGATGAGATTATAAGATATGCAACCTGGTGTTCTGGCAGTGTGAGACTGTATTACTTGCTTAAATTATTCATTGATCGTTTGAGATCAATTATATATTATTTACACCTCAATGAAATAAGTTTAAAAATCAAATATTTGATACGTTTTATTTGTATGATTTTTTATTAATTTTTTTTTCTTTCTTTCATTTAACAGGTTGTTTTTTGTTAAATATCCTTTTTGATGGTATGTCTAGTTGGCAGTGTCAAAAAACGCGATTTATTATTTTTTTTTTAAAGGGTTTCTTTCTAAGAAAATCCCACAATCTGTAATCTTCCCAAATCCAAATTAAATAAAGATAGATGAAAATATAATAATAATTATGACCGTTTGCATCTGAGTATTCATTAATTTTTGATGTTGGCTTTTTTTTGTATATTTTTTATATCTTTTTAAATTTTTTTTTAAATTTTCTTTTTTAGTTTATTGAATGATTAAATAATGAAGCATTTAGAATACTAATAAGTTGGTTTTGGTTTGGATTGATGGACATCGAGTATAATATTTCTACTCGAGTTATCTATTAAAGATTAAGATTTATGATTATGTTACAATCATTCGAAGGAAATTTTGAAATAGAGGTGTCTTTGAAGAGGTCTTCACCTGGTTGTATATTATATATATATATATATATATATATATATATATTAAATCACAAATTAAATGTGAACAGAAATGAATTTCTAAACATACAAAGGTACAATATTATTGAGCTTTCTATAAATGGGAGGGGGGGCCCACAAAAACGACTTAGAGCCGTTGCATTTCATTTTTATATATATATATATTTTTTGTTTAGTTTTTTTTTGATAAATATAATAATCAATAAGATCGAAAATTATATTTAAAAAAAAAAAAAAAAAAAAAGTAAAAACGTTTCTTAGCGGGTCTGATTCTTATCAATGGATTCAGGCACTGAAGAGCTGAACCAGCCTGGCTCACTGGGAAAATCATCATCATACAATTGTACAGTTGAGATCACATTCACCATTTCACATTTAGCACTGACACATGGCCGTTTTTTATGTTCGCTTAATTAATTCCATAAAGTATAACCATTTTGCTATAAAAACTAGCATAACAAATATTATATTTGTATATATACTGTATATATAAATTATGGGGTGGATTGACCGACAATCATATCCAATAATTCAGGTCATTTAATCGAAAAAACTCTGATAATTGACTTCTTTTTGTACAGTGAGGGCCACAATTAAGTCCCCACCTGGGAGCTAGAGTATATGGCATATAGTGAAATAATTTTATTGACCCAAAAGGTAAAATAAAATCATCTGTACCAGATTTTATTTTACCTTTTCGGTCATTAAAATTATTTTACTATATACCATATCGTATACTCAAGGCTCTACCCCTCAGGTGGGGACTTTATTGTGATGCTCGCTGTTACCATTCGAAGGAAATTTTGAAAAAAAGTAAATAATTAAATCCTCAGTTTTTGGATCCAATAGGCCATTTTCAATGATTTTTTTTTTTTTTTTTAGAAAATATACATTAAAATTTCATCAACATTATAAGTTTAAATTTTTAAATGTGTAAATGTAATTTTTTTTTTTGTTTTTAAAATTAATCTAAAAATTTTCGGTTCAAAGCTAAAAAAAAAAAAAACACCAAAGTCACCAAGCAAAATTTTCATGTTATTTTCAAAAACAAAAAAAAAAAAAAAAGCAGACATTTACAAATTTAAATATTGAAGGAAGGAATTTTATTAAATAAATACATATATACATTGTTTTATGTTGACGTTTTAGACTTATAATGTGCAATTTTTTTAAATAGTTGAAAATAAAAATTGCCAAAAATTTATGATTGTTGGTCAAACAAACGGATCCCATAAATCACATATACATATTTATGAATATATATCTATATATCCATAGAAATGTATATATAACAATATTATTTGCTTATATATATATATATATATATATTTATATTTAGCCATTCAAATAAGTTCTCTCTGCCTTTTGTCCATTTTTTGATGTTTAAGTGAAGATGCTTAGAGCAAGGAAAATTTTTGAATAGCTGTTTATTTATATACATATGTTTATATAAATATATATATATATATTTTATATAGTTGTTGAATGAGAAGAAAGAGTTTCAAATAATATAGTGAAAATATAAAAAAATTGATTTTTGAGAGATTATTCCTCCCACTATTGAAATATAATGTTTTTAATTTTATATAAATTTTGTCTAATTATTTTCAAAATATTTATTTTATTCTAATGAGTCAAATAAAATTATTATTTTAAAAACAAAAGATAAAACGCTAGTTAGACGATTAGATAGATATCTATTACCCGGATGAATTCCTCCAAGATTTTATTTATATCTCTTTAGAATATCCTGATACATTCAATAAAGAAATTTTAGCAAAGTAAAAAAAAAAACGACCTCGAAATTTTCGAGGAAGTTCAAAATAACTGAGAGTTTCATTTGTATATTTTAATATACAAAATGATTCAACGAGAGCCTACGGTCGAAGCTATAAATGTGCCTATTTTGGCTTCATTTTCAATAAATCAATAACATTTATTGAAGACATATATGAAAATATTTTGTACTTTTTTTTATTAAATACACATTTTTATCAATTTATTAAATTTATTTGAATAAAATTCATTTCAGGTAATGGCTATGAGTGGCTGAAATGTATTTTATTACAATAAATAAATAAATATACTAAAAATAAGTGTATTTAAACAATTTATTATTTTTATAAATTAAAATGTGTCCATAATTAAACTTGAAATTTGTGAGCAGTATGTAGCAAAAATTATGCATGAAAATTGGTAATGGCAGAAGAAATGATGGGAATTTTATAAAAAAAAAAAACAAAAACAAATAGTTTTAAAGAAAAAAAACATAAATTAAGTACAAAAGTTTTCAAAACATGCTCGATATGATGTCCACTTTTGTAGATTATTTATATCTTCTCAATAAAGCTATGATACGTCATCTAGTGATGATTTTTTTCTCAATAAAATTTCCAACATTTCATTCTGCCATTAGTTTTTGCTACAGATTGTTCACAAATTTCAAGTTTAATTATGGACACCCTGTATTTTCAAAAATCGAAAATCTATTTTGATTTATAATAATAAAGAAAAAAAAAATTGATTATTTTTATAAAAACTATATATAATGGTAGTAATTATTTATATTATATTATATGAGACTCTTTCCTTTCATACATCAATATAATCTAGGACCACCAACACATCTCTTAAGCTTATTTGTATATTTTATATATATATATATATATATTGTATATATGGAGTTATATATTAGGCCTGAGACTTGAATAGGGAAGTTAAACGGATATAAAATAAATTTTCTGCCGGGTATGAATAATAAAAAAATAATATACAGAGAAATAAGCACCCAAAGAATAAGTTTATATAAATATTATAATATAATCTTTATTATTTGGATGCTCTAATAATAAACAAAAAATCTAATCACCGGGAAAGTCACAGTGCTAGTATATAAATATGTATATATGTATATTTATATATATATAATGCTGAGAAAATTCAGCCAAAGCTTTGTACTTATAAATTGATCCATTCATTTAGTTGGCTGGTGGTGTGGTACTTGCCAAGTACCACTTATATATACTAACGAGGGCTGCCTAGAAGGCAAGCACTGAGCAACGGACCACAAGACGAACCCTCGACGGCCGTCACTGACCGGCTACTGGTTCCGATTTAACCAGCACCGGGGAAGGACAGGTTATCACAGACACGGGGTTCCCGTCAGCTGGTAGTGGTTGTTGTAGATTGACACTTCGATCAGGTGGCGGCGGCGGCGGTGGAGGCGGAGGTGGTATCGGTGGCGGTGGTATAGGTGAACAACATTCACTGCCATCGACCGCCACCGCCGCCGCAGACGATAAACGGTGCTGGTGCTGTTGAATTTCATTTATGTCTTCGGCCAAATTCATTTCCTATAAACAAAAATTATATTTAGGGCCTAATACAAATTTTGAAAAAAGAGGCATCACCAACCAGATCGATCAGAGTTATTATTAAGCTAAGACCCACGTCTAACATAAGTGTATTTGAATTCGATTCCGGCTGGTCTCTTTTTTTGGGATAATCATAAGTAAATAAATACAGGAATGATTATACTTTTAAATTTTAAATTGAGTAATTTAATATTTAAGAAATTCTTGTTTGTAAAAACAGTAAAACCCCTCTTAACTGGCCTGGTCGCCCCCCCGGACTAAGCTCCTGGCCGGATACCTATTTGGCCGGTTAATCCGAGGTTTGAGTGAAAAATGTTGCACAATGTTGCACCCCACACTTTAATTATAATACAAAAAAAGTAATGTATATATAATAAATGTAATAATAAAAATATGATGTATGATAAATATTTGTAATTTATAATATTAATGGGATAGGCCGGTTAATCCGAGGCCGGATAAGAGAGGTTCTACTGTAATAAAATTTTAAAAAATAAATAAAATTGGGATTATCTTACAAAAGTGATTCTTAATCTGTGGAATATGTTTTTTTTTTTTGGGAGGGGGGGAGCACAAAATAACAGAAAAAAGAGGAACGGGCGTAAAAACATTAATAAAAAACAAAAAATCTCCATACATATACTTAAATATATGATATAAAAGTAACATAAAAGAATGCAAAGAATTAAGGCAAAAGATATAGTAAGAAAATTTTGAACTCTAAAAAATCTTTGCGGCGAGATTTTAGTATATTATAATATTAGAAAGTTGGGGACCATTTTCTTTACCAAGAAATGAAATAATTTCAGCATTACATATAAAATTTTCTATTATTGGAGATTTATAATAAAACTTGGTTGTAAACATTTCCCTAAAGGAATGGAATAATATCGAATATGAAATCAGAGATCTCTCATAATCTTTAAATCCTTTGGGGCTGGGATGGTAAAATATGCAATAATGCTTTTTTTTGTATTTTTGGGTTATATTTATCACGAAGGTGTTTATTAAAACTTTTGTGGTTTGTATTATTATTATTATGGGAGTTTTTAATTATAGATCACATTTTATATTAATGAAAAACATATAACCAAGTATTTATTGATTTAATTTGTTTTTCATAATTACTTCATGGACCAACACATGATATATATAATTCTTTATTTTATATTAATTATTCATTAAAGATATATAAATAATGAACAACGTTTAGACTGCTTATTCTACAGTCGAAACGTTGTACAGTATTTATATTTTTAATAAATAATTAAATAATTATACAAAAATGTGGTCTATAATTAAAAACTTCCATAATAATATGCAATAATGCATATGCGAGATTTATTCAAACAAGAAAAAGGAAGATTTTTTTGGCGCAAAATTTTTGATTGCAAGAGGCTACTAGGAGATTATAAAATGTGATAGGAGAGAGCAAGTCAGCCAGTAAGGGGAATAGAACTCTCAATATAAGAGACGTTGCGTCTTTAATGTCATCAGTTCATATGAGTGTCTTTTAAGGAACACGCCATATGAACTGATGAGCATGCATTTTCCAATTTTGATTTTAAATATAGTTTGAGTGCATTATATTATTATATAATCAGTTCATTGATTGGACTTGAAAACACTCACATCTGGATTGATGATGGCATTTTCAAATTAAAGTCGAAACGTCTCTTATATTAGAAGTTCGATACCATATTGGCGGACTTACTCTCCTAACACATTTTCTTCTTTATTATAATCCTGTCCCTCTCATCAGTGCCGGATTAAATAAGATGGAGTCGAAATCTCGGGGCCCTGTCAGCTCGTGGAAAAATCGAAATTCGACAAAAATTCATTTCAATTGAATTAGCAACCAATCGATTTAATTCAAAAAAATATAATGAAATAAACCGCATTCCTTGTTGGCCAAATTAGATTATTCTAAATCTAATGTTTGGTTCATCCATTTTCTAAGCTATTGTTAAAAGATAAGAACCATTTTAATCTATTTCAACCTATAATAATAGCTTGGACAAATGGTCAATCAATTTAAATAAATAGGGACGGGGAAATATGGCCGAATAAGAGATAAAAGAAATCTAATGTTGCGGGGCCCCTAAAAAGCGTGAGGGCCATAGGCGATTGTCTACCCCGCCTAATGGGTAATCAAGCACTGCCTCTCAGTGATGCATTCTTCTAAAGGAGTAGGCTGCACGCCGGTGCTGAGGGAGTCTCTCCTCAAACTAGGACATCTTCCCTAGCATATAAGAGGTTGGATAAAAAGAACCGGGTAGAACCAGAAATAAGGATTAGCCCGTTAACTAGCAATGAACGCAGGAGGAGGAGTTAGAGATAGGAAATAATGTAACTTCACGGAGTGCTACGGCCAGAGGCAGGTTGGGTTTGAGGTGTGTTTCTTCGTGCATGAAAGCACCTAGGGTAAATAAACGGGGATCTCGATAGGAATATCAAATAAGAATAATAAGTATTATAACCCTCTCTTGTAATCATTATATAGAAACTGTTTATCAATCAGAGTTATAATAAAGTATTATGAGTCAAAAAAACTTTGTAATTCTTTACTAAATCTACGGTCTTCCTTAATATTTTTTTTGATATATTTAAAGACTTAAGTATTAATTAAGAAAAAAACAACCATTATTTGGTTTTTTAATACCTCGGAGAGATATTGTTGCTGATGCTCAATAATGTCAGTAACGACAGATGTATTTTGACATCGGAGACATTCATTTCGACGTTGGAGGGCTTCGATACGTCGTTCAAGTTTAGCGTTGACCGCCGCCAATCTTCGTCTCTCGTTAGTTTCATGACTTAATCTGCCAACGAGTTCTTTTACGTGCCCGACAACTTGTGATCTGAGTGCGTCGTTAATCTCATGTATGGAGGACATGAGGGCAGCTACTTCCTCGGTGACGGCCTCCGATTCAGATGTTCTTCCTGAATATATAAAATTGTTTTAGAAAAAAAATAAATAAAAAACGTTTGTTTTATTATATATAAAATTTTTCTGTACTGACTGTGAGTATTAAATATTATAAATAATGGAGTGTAGTCAGCCAAAAAATGAATAAAAATATATTTTTTCTGACGACGTTTCGAGCGCCAATCACGTCCTTCTTCGGGACAGCCTAATGTCAATTTTTACGGACTATAGTAATTTAAGAATCATTTGACATCAATAAACTGAATTTCAATTAACATTAACAATGTAAAGTAAAAATCATTGTTTAAATCAAACAAATTAAGAAACTTTACATTATTAATGTTAATAGAAGTTTAGTTTATTGATCCATACAAATTGACATTAGACTGTCCAAAAGAAGAGCGTGATTGGCACTCTAAACGTCGAAAGAACAAATTTGTTTTTATTCTTTCCTTGGCTGACTCCACTCAATTATTTATATTATATATAAATTTCAAATATAAAGAGATTTTAAAATTTGATAAATAACTATTAGTAAGTTATAGTGTGAGAAGAAATATTTAAAAAAATAATGTTTTTTTTTCGCCTTTTTAAAAATAAAGTTGACTATACTTAAGCATATCTTTTTTAGAATATTAGAATATATACATATATATATATATATATATATATATATATAAAAATATAAAAAACAAAAAAGAATTGAAACTTCTCTGAGTGTGAAATACAAGCCAAAACACGTGTGGGTTCAAAGAACCCCCCTCCAATTCTCCACTCTCCTCGCAGCATCCATGAGACTGAGAAAATTCGGTTTATCTTGGGTCTTTTTTTATGCCCCTTATGGAACCATTAGGCAACATAAGAATATATAAATAAAAGAAAATAATAGACGAATTTAATTGTAATTATGTATTATGAAAGTTTATCTCAAAAACGGATAAGAAAAAAATAAATAAGTTTAAAGAATACTTCAAAAAAGTTGACTCTTATAATATATATGAAAAAAAGTGTATTATTTTGTACCATTATTATATTATTACCTGGTATACCTTGTACACCATTTTGGAGTGGAGGTCCATCCGATAAGCTGTCATCTGTGTCGGTTGTTGATAATTCCATCTCTGGATTGTAGTTCTGGTTGGTGGCTGGTAAAGCCAATTGCTGGGGTGCTGGCTCTTCAGGCGGCTGAAGCATCATTGGAGAACAAATTTTCCGTTGATAGGGATCATCTTCTAGCTCACCCACACAATCGGTGGTCTTCATCTGTAAACGACAACATTCAATTTAATTATTTAAAAATTTTCTAGTGAACTTTAGCCTTTAAACTTTAGATACTAAAAAAAAGGATTTTATATCAAAAATAGAAAATTACAACTAAAATTTAAAGATTATTTTTAATTATATTTAAGTCTTTAAATATTCATTAAATAAAAAAAAAACTCAAACAAAAAGATGCACAGATAAATAAGTTCCAACAAACAGAGACTGCCTCTTATGCTAGGGGTCGAGAGATTCGCTTTCCGTTTTGAACAGTGAAATTTTTCGAATTATAGTGAATTTAGAAAAATAGAGAAAAAATTAACCTGGGATTCAAAGGAAAAAAAAACAGACTCTAAATATACTTTCTCAAAGATGAAAGCAATCGATTACTTGCACCGAGAGGGGTACTTTTGTTTTTTCTTATATTCGTTTCATACTTCAATTCATTCTCACACTTAAAAACACAATTAAATTTCATCCCTTGTGACTGAATTCAAATGTTTTTTTATACAACAACAAATGTCTCAGATTATTTTTGCATTAACAATTTAATGAACACGATCGAATATTTAAAAATAGCAAATAATTGCACTAAGGAATCAGTGACCCTTACAGGACTAATGAACTGTTCATTTGAAATGCATTTTGATTGATGAAGTGAACTCAATAAAGATGAGTTAATCGAATAAAATTTTTAAATTTAAATAAGCGATATTTATTTAAAACTATAGGATTAAAAATAGATTCACTCCGTGGTATTTACACTAGTATATGTAAAATTATCAATAAGGAAGTAAAAGAGATTATTTTCCCAAGGGTGGGTGAATATCCTTTTTACCCCTTATCCCCTAAAAAAAACACTTTGAGAATGTGTTTGATTGATTAAATTTACTGTATGTAGGCTTACCATTTACATCAGAAAAATGTTAGAGAGAAGGAAATTTGTTTGTACTTTCTGTATTAAATTATATAGTAAAAAAAAAAAAACCTCTTTGGCGACGAAATCATAATGTGCGGCAGCGGCAGCGGCGGCTGCAGCAGCTGCAGCGGCTGCAGCAACACGATGGTGAGGGTGAACAGGGGCGAGGGCCACATTGGGCTGGAAGGAGCTTTCGAACCGGTCGGAATCTGTCATCGAGACCACTTTTTCCGGATGAAGCAAAAGTGGAGGACTGTCACTGAGGTAGCCTCGGATTCTGCGAATAAGCAACAAATTTTATTATCTTCACTAATAAATTTTGTTAGAAAAAATACATATACTATTTAGTCGTCTTTCTCTGATTATCTCCCTTTGAGAACTTTATTAAAAAATGTGGTGTGACACAACTTTCTCTTATCTTCGGTAATCGAAAGTTGTGTACTGTGCTTGTCACACCAGATTTTTTTGAGTCGAGTTATATTTAGTTTCCCATAGTTCCAAACTTGCGTTTTAAATGTTGACTGCTTGAAATAAACTATGGTTATTTTTCAAAATTTTAATCTAATATTTGCATATTTTATACACAATAAAGAATCCTAAATAAATACAAAATTTCATAATTGGAAAAATTTTTTTTTAATGTGTAAAATGTTCCAAAGGGGAGCCCCCTTTTGAATCCGAATTAACATGCAAATCCCCATAGGGATTAACATTAGCTCTATGGAAGGAAGAGCCGAAAAATGAATTTGAAAAATCTGAAATACTACATCAGTGAAGTGTACTTCAAACAATTTTCAGGGCAATATGAGAATATACATTTTAAAGAGGATCTAAAAAATAATTGATTTATGAATTTTAATCAAAATCGTTAGACACAATTTTGAGAAAATCTAAAAAAACTGAAAAAGTCGCTCAGTAAAGTACTAATAGTTGTTGGCCGATTTTGTTCAAAAGCTTATTTTGACTGTCCGGGAGGATACCTAACTTAAATATAGAATTTCAATCTCGTAGCTCATTTCCTTCATGCTTAAAATCGTTACACATACAGATACAGACCAATTTGCGGGACTCACTTTTTTTGGACTCAGGGGACCTCAAAAGATGTATATTCATCAAAATCTCGACATCGAATTTTTGACATGATCGCAATACTTTCTCTCTATATAGTACATATAGAGGTAAGAGGATGTAAAAAGTGATTGAATATTAATTGATCATTTGTTTTATCTATATTTTTTTGAGAATTTTTTAAAGAGTTTTTATTTAATATGACAAAATATAAATGTTCAAAGTTCGCAGATGATCTTCAGTTTTAATATTAAGTCTATTAATAAAATTAATGGAGAAAAGCCAAGGGAAGACAAAAGAAGAAATGTGGTGGTGGTTGCTCACCCATCTCTCGGCAGAGATTTGATATCCCCTTGACGAGAGGTCGGAAGGCGGAGGCCCCTACGAGAATCATACCAAACTTCTCCATAAGCAGCCGTGCAATAAGCTGCAGCTGCGAAGGCATCCATTTCTAGTTTGGGTCTCTTGATTTCCGTGTCGATTTTCTGGTCGAGGGGAGAAAGTGCCGTGCTAGAATAGAGCAAATCGGTTGGTAAACACTAAAATAAAAAATCAAAATCACCTGCAATTATCTAAAACATTAACAGTACACTAAAGACTGATACATTTTTACAAAATCTTTAAATCTCTACTTCTTTTTCCTTGGTTAGTATTCTTCAACACTAGCAATAGTGCAGTTTTTCTGCTCTGCCCTTCCACCGAAATTTGAGAAGCACTTGATACTAGGGTTGGATGATACTGCATCAATCTGATACTTTGTATCAGGAACGAAAAAGTATCAGGTACACAAAACGGATACGGGCAAAAAGTATCAGGAGCTCTAGTATCAAGTAGTTGTGCATCAATTTTTGGATTCGTACTCGTTTTTCACTCGAATCGCGCTTAAACAAGTTCTTATTGATATCATCACATTGATACAATTTCAATCTGATACTCGTATCAACTCTAGCTTCACTCTGATACAAATAATATGATACTCGTGTCAATGTGAAGCTAGCGCTGCTGACTTTTGTATCGAGTACAAAAGTATCAAACATAAGTGTCAGGTACGAACGAGTACCTGTATAAAGTAGTACCTGATACAGCAAAATCGAATACCGACCCATCCCTACTTGATACCCAGACTG
>JAKCPI010020353.1:0-40596 GCA_023213315.1 Euborellia annulipes | reverse complement strand
AAAACAGGCGAGTGTCAAATGTTCCGTGAGAGTCTATAATAATAACTTTTATAGTTAGGCACCCCCATGGGACGTGACACGAAGCTTTTGAACAAAATTGACCAAAGAGTACTAGTACTTTACTGATGCACTTTTTCAGTTTTTTTTTTTTTTTTTTTATTTTCTCAAAAATTCGCTCAAACAATTTTGTTTAAAATTCAAAAATTAACAATTTTTTAGAAGATCTTTAAAAAGTATATCAGTGAAATTTTTCGTGAAAATCGTTTGAAGTACACTTTACTGATGTGGAAGCATTTATAGCTCAACGCCATCTATAAATCGCGTGGTCAAGTTTGGAACTTGAGTGCTAAAAGCAACTAAATAAAACAAAAAATCTGGTGTGACAAGCACAGTACACATCTTTCTCTTGCCAAAGGGTAAGAGAAAGTTGTGTGCTGTGCGACCAGTCACACCAGATCTATGAGATTCACGAGGAGTGAGGGGTGTTGAGGACAGTTTACTCATTTATCAAATTAAAAATCGTTGAGTTAATTGCATCTTGTTAAAAATTAAGAGAGAAATTTCCTCTCTCTTTCTATTTCATTCATCAATTATCTTTAAAATATAAAAAAGAAAAAAAATGACATGGCAGAAATGAGAGAAAAAAAAAAAGAAATCGTCTCCCACTCTATTCATTCGCGTTATAGAAAAACCGTCCATTTATATTCGTACGTTCGTTTTTCAATTCACTCCCTCGTCCACTCTCACATAAAAGGTGAATTTCTGCTTGTATGTGTGTGAATTCTAGAGAATTCACACGTGCAATCAAAAATCTCCCCTGGACATTCACTTCAGAATTTGCATTATTAAAGTAATAGAATTTTTTTGCGCTGCGCTTGTGTGGTCATATCAAAACAAGGCATATAAATAATAGGGAATAAGAAAAATACACATTAGGGGTCGTCCACATATTACATAACGCCTTTTTTGACGATATTCTAGCCCTCACACTCTAACACTTTTTTCTCATTTACACACACATACACACAGTCTTTTCGGCAACTTAGGCCATTTAAGACTTTAAACGATACTCGTATTTATATAATATATATTTATTTGGGGTCCAGGCATTCTTATTTAAGCTATTTGGTATCCAAATGGCTTAAATAAAATCATCGGACTGCCTGGGGTCCGAACCCGCGACGTTTGGTATACGAGGTTAGCACGCTAACCTCTACGCCAAGCCGCGAGGGCATGTACAATTTATAAATATGGGAAAATATATATATTTTGTTACCATGGCAACCATTTCTCCTATCTTTTCTATGGAGTACAAGAGTAAAGTGGTCTTCAGAAGATTTCAATGGCAAAATGAGAATATACATTTTAAAGAAATAATTGATTTTTTAATTTTAATCAAAATCGTTAGTGCAATTTTTTGGCCGATTTTGATTAAAAGCTTCGTGCCACGTCCCACAGAGGAAATATAAAATTTCAACCTCCTAGCTCTTTTCGTTCTTTTGATATTTTGTTCACAATCAGACACACAGACAGACCATGTTGTGAAAACAACTTTTTTGGATTGAGGGGACATCAAAACGTGTATATCGATCAAAATATCGACATCGAATTTTTGACATGAATACTTTCTCTCTATATATTAACAAATATAGAGGTAAGAGAAAGTAAAAATGATTAAAAAAAAGACTGGGCTTCGGAAATAATTAAGATAAATGAGTTCAGATGTATATTTTACTACATAAGTAATGATCAGCCTTACTACAATTTCCAAAAAAAGAATATCGCCTTACATTTTCACAGCAGATATTTCATTTTTAGTACAATTATTTAAGATCTATATAATAATGCAGACGTGGCTTTGCGTAACATTCTTCACATGTAAATGAAGAATATCTCTCCTTTTGTTTGTCGTGGCATGTCTGCTTTTAACGAAATAATAAAGAAGGAATGCACTCTATCTTAGTCTTTAGGTCGGTAATCAGCAACGCTTTGTCAACACAGACAGACAGGGGAAGCCCTATGTTCAAGTGCCTAAAGTTTACATTTAATCCATGGTTTAAAACTAATTGGAAATTGAAACCATCGAGGATTAATAACACATTAACTTATATGGGAAAGTTTAGTTTATTTTTTTAGAAAATCTCTCGTCTCGTTTGTTGTCGGATTAAGATAAAATTTTGTTTAAAAAAATAAAAGAACATTTTTTATTAAATGATTAGAAACAACAACAACTCGTCTGCCCCCGGGTTTGGCGTAGTAGGTAGCGTGCCTACCTCGTATACCAAACGTCGCGGGTTCGGACCCAGGCAGTCCGATGATTTTATTTAAGCCATCTGGATACCAGATGGCTTAAATAGAAATGCCTCAACCCACAATAGATAATATATATTACAACGGTTATCGTCAAAGTCTTAAATGGCCTAAGTTGCCGAAAAGACTGTGTGAATGTGTGTGTGTAGTGTGAGTGTGAATGAGAAAAAAGTGTGAATGTTTAAAAAAAAAAAAAAAAAACAGCTCGTCTAAAATAAGTTCTAATTTTAAGAGCAAGGAGGCTTCTAGTAGCTAGGAGTGGCTTCTAAGTTTGTATCGCAAATAATAAACAAGTTAAGAATAAATTACCGAAAGTTGTGTGTTGTGCGACGAGTCACACCAACCCCCCCCTCCCGAAAAACTCTTTTGGATGCCTACTGCAGTCTCTTGACGACAAAAATGGGCAAGAGTTTTCTGAAGGCTAATATTTTCAGAATAGGTTGCATTTTAGTGATATCGTACTCCAGAGTCAGCACTTCCAATACCGGGCGTTGAGCGGGAATAAGCCGGCAAAGTTACGGGAAAATGGTTTTTCGCAAATATCTCGAAAATTATGCGGTTTTCCGCAAAAATTCATCTATACAAAAATAATCGAAATTAAATTACAAACAAAAATGGTCTAGTACATAATCACGCTAAAGTGAACGGCTCGGGAGATATAGAGAGGCAAAATTTGTAATTAATGTGAAAGGAGACACTGATTGTGAGATAGAGAAATATTTATATCTTGTTACCATGACAACCATTGTTAGAATTACAAATTTTACCCCACTATATCTCCCGAACCGTTCACTTTAGCGTGATTATGTACTAGATCATTTTTGTTTGTAATTTAATTTCGATTATATTTGTATAAATGAATTTTTGCGGAAAACCTTATAGTTTTCGAGATATTTGCGAAAAACCATTTTCCCACTTATTCCCGCTAAACGCCCCAGTACTGGGAAGTGCTGACTCTAGAATAACTACATCACTAAAATGCAACCTATTCTGAGAATATTATCCTTCAAAAAATTCTTCCCATTTTTGTCGCCGGCTCTCCGACTATAATGTTATAAGAATATAGGTTTTTTGTTTCAATATTTAAGAAGTTGGTCTCCACGATACTTCGGACTCTCCCATGACAAGACATAAGATACGGAGACAGACAATGCAGGGGTGCCGAAAAGGATCAGAGACATTAGAACACGTATGGGAATGTGCAGAACTTGACGGATGGTTGGGCGAGCAGAGAAAGAAAGGCGTGGACAAAGAAGAGAGGACGTAGGTATAAATAAGTTCTAGTAAATATTGAGGGACAAAATAGACAAAAACATGAAAAACTGGGCAAGACAGATCAGGAGGCAAAGTAGAGAGAAGATAAACAAAAATATATATTTGATAAAAAATTACAAAAATGTAAATTTATTATGTAAACACTAACTAATAGAGCAACACATGTAAATGTATTATGTATACCCCTAAAGCCTCAAAAGAGGTAAAGGGAAGAAATGGGATAAATAAATAAATAAATAAAAAATATATGGTTTTTTGTGTATTATAATTACTATTCAATATAATCCTTTTGAAAAAGAAAATTTTATTAAATAATCATTTTTATTATTTCAAATTTGAGAGATTGTATAAATGGATTTAATTTTTCAAAAGGAGGGGAATGCTTTCTAGGGAAATTTCGGATTTTCATATATTTTTGGAGATGTGGGGGCCCAGGTATTTTTCTTAGACACTCCATAACGTCCTCTATGAGAGTGCATTACGAAATTACGAAAAGTTAGTGAAAGAAGGACGGATATACTAAGTAGTAAGCACTAAACAATTATATAACTGTTAAATCGAAGGTAATTAATTTTTTTTAAGTTCTAGCAAAGCAAAATGACAATATAGCTATATTTTTTTATTCAAAATCTTTAAGGTGCGTGTCTCGAAAAGCCGTTAGAAGACGATTCACTACTGAGTTACTCTAGGCGGCAAGAGATGGCGTTAGTTTTTCCCATAGGGATACAAGGGATTTATTCCATTTCATTTGAAAGATTCCAGCTAATTAAGGGCAAAAAATTAATTATTTTTTAACACAATGATTACTAATTTAATTATCTATAAGATATAGAGCGAATTTTTTTAAAATATCTTTTATTTAATGCGATTAATCTAAAAAAAAATTTTTATTTTTCGAAAATCAAATAAAATAAAAAAAAGATTTTTAAAAAAATGCTTTTATTTAAATTGAACTAAAAAGAGAGAAATAAGAAAGAAATAATTTAATTGTTCTTGTTAAAATTTTTTAATATTTATGACTTAAAATAAAAGCGTGGGGCGCGAGCCTAGGAATCACTTCGAAGCGCCCCACGCTTTTATTTTAAGTCAAATATTAAAAAATTTTAACAAGAACAATTAAATTATTTCTTTCTTATTTCTCTCTTTTTAGTTCAATTTAAATAAAAGCATTTTTTTAAAAATCTTTTTTTTATTTTATTTTTATTTTAAGCTTTTTAGTCTTTTAGTCTTATCAAAAATCATCAATATGATAAAGTACCACATTAGTTTGGCCTGTATTGATTTGGTTCAATTGAAAAATTATTCATTATCATAAAAAAATGACTCGTAAATATCAAAATTCAAAACTATAGTTAATAGGGCCTTATTTGCGTGAGGCTTCAAATAAAGTACCACATTAGTTTGGTCTATTTTGATCAAAACCACCATATAGTGGCGTCATCAAAAATGACTCTTAAGTATTACATTTCACACCTCTAGCCCATCGGGAAGTCTTTGGAAATTACATTAATTCGCGAAGGGTTTCAAATAAAGTACCACATTAGTTTGGTCTATTTTGATCAAAACCACCATATAGTGGCGTCATCAAAAATGACTCTTAAGTATTACATTTCACACCTCTAGCCCATCGGGAAGTCTTTGGAAATTACATTAATTCGCGAAGGGTTTCAAATAAAGTACCACATTAGTTTGGTCTATTTTGATCAAAACCACCATATAGTGGCGTCATCAAAAATGACTCTTAAGTATTACATTTCACACCTCTAGCCCATCGGGAAGTCTTTGGAAATTACATTAATTCGCGAAGGGTTTCAAATAAAGTACCACATTAGTTTGGTCTATTTTAATCAAAACCTCCATATAGTGGCGTCATCAAAAATGACTCTTAAGTATTACATTTCACACCTCTAGCCCATCGGGAAGTCTTTTGAAATTGCATTAATTCGCGAAGGGTTTCAAATAAAGTACCACATTAGTTTGGTCTATTTTGATCAAAACCACCATATAGTGGCATCATCAAAAATGACTCTTAAGTATTACATTTCACACCTCTAGCCCATCGGGAAGTCTTTTGAAATTACATTAATTCGCGAAGGGTTTCAAATAAAGTACCCCATTAGTTTGGTCTATTTTGATCAAAACCACCATATAGTGGCGTCATCAAAAATGACTCTTAAGTATTACATTTCACACCTCTAGCCCATCGGGAAGTCTTTTGAAATTACATTAATTCACGAAGGGTTTCAAATAAAGTACCACATTAGTTTGGTCCATTTTGGTAAAACCAAACTCACAATTTGCGTCATCAAAAATGACTCTTAAATATCAAATTTCACACCTCTAGCTCATCGGGAAGTGTCCTTAACAAAGCCATAAAGTTGGTGACCTTGAAAGAGTAAGTTAAATAAAAGCATTTAATTAATAATAATAAAAAAGGGCTTCTATAAGTTGTAGATATTTTAAATAGCTTTAAAAAAAATTTGAGGCCGATATCTTCAAAATTGTGGCCACAATCTCCCAAAATTAGCACCCCGAGACGCGCACCTTAAAGCGAATTTCAAGAAAACCGAAAATAAGTGAAAAGTACATTAGTGGCCGATTTAGTTCAAAAGTTTAATGTAAAAAAAAAATAATAGGAAAATTAATAATTTCTGATCATCACGTATTAATTTTATCTCATTAACAAGGCCTAAAAAAACATACAAAATTAAAATAAATCTTTCAATACCGAAAATTCTGTGTGTGAGTGTGAAAGGGAAAAAAGTGTAAGTGTTAAAAAAAAAATAAATAAAAATAAAAATATTTTTCATGGAATTTTTGTTCAAAGGGGATGTTAATATGATAAATGTATATTTTGCAATTTTTTTTTTAAATCGATTCTAACCCTAGTTATAAGAAAGGCATGTTCCATTTTACATAGACATGGCTTGTCTAATTAATCGCAGACCACCACCTACATATTATGTTCTCTTGTTTAGTAATTAGCATGGGCAGGAGAGGGGGGGGGGAATGGAACATAATTGTTTTGCTCTATGTATAATTATTGCATTTCATGATATAATAATTTAATATTCCAATGTAAATAATTCATTTCTATTTGTTTACTTTCTCTTACTTATATATGATAACATATAGAATTATGACAAAAATTTAGTTTTGAAATTTTGATAGAAAAGGCCTAAGAGTACTAGTACTTTACTGATGTACTTTTTCAGGTTTTTTCGATTTTCTCAAAATTCGATGCAACGATTTTGATTAAAATTCAAAAATCAATTATTTTTTAGATGCTCTTTCAACTCGTTTAGCCCTCAAAATTGTTTGAAGTACACTTTACTCTTGTGCTTCATAGAGAAGATAGGAAAAATGGTTGCCATGGTAACAATATATAAATATTTTCCCATATTCAAACCCGGGGGCATATTTATAAATTTGACATCTTAAATTCTAATATATTGGCGGAAATTAAATATATGTCGACACAAAAAATCTGGTGTGACAAGCACAGAACACAACTTTCGTTTACCGAAGGTAAGAGAAAGTTGTGTGCTGTGCGATCAGTCCCACCAGTTTTTTCAAATTCAAATGTACCGTACTGTCGGAAACTAAATATTTCTCGCACAAATAATCTGGTGGACTTGAGTGCTGTGTGACCAGTCATACCAGATTTTTAATTTTTGTAATTATTAAATGTTCAATCCAAACTACTGTATTATCTTCTATATATCGAAATTACTAATTATTAATGAATTTATTTTATTTTTTTTTTTTTTTCACTTTTCGTCATGGATCCCGTATTGTTTTGTTTACATCTAGCAAGGCTACATTTGACGCTTTGAGGCTTTGAGGCCACGTCCGACAACATCTTAAGGGGCTAAATTTGTTATCTCCTCGGGGACCGCTCGACCCGAGAGATGCAAAATCATCATAGTATCCATCCTATATACTATCATCAATATTAGTGGAGCCAAATGGCCACTGGCTTAAGAGGCGGAATAAAAAAAATAATCATATTTATATACAAGTTTGAAGTTGAGAAATAATAACAATGTTAAATGGGTGATTTTTCATCCAAAAATTGGGTGTGACTGGTCTCACCACGCACAACTTTCTCTTACCTTCGATAATCGAAAGTTGTGTTCTGTACTTGTCCCACCAGATTTTTTTGTGTCGACATATATTTAGTTTCCGCCGATATATTAAAATGAAAGATGTAAAATTTATAAAGATGGGAAAACATTTATATTCTGTTACTATGGCAACCATTTCTCCTATCTCCTCTATGAAATGCAAGAGTAAAGTGGCCCTCGGGGCATGGCGTAGAGGTTAGCGTGCTAACCTCATATACCAAACGTCGCGGGTTCGGACCCCAGGCAGTCCGATGATTTTATTTAAGCCAATTGGATACCAAATGGCTTAAATAAGAATGCCTGGACCCCATATATGTATATTTATTAATAACGGATATCGTAAAAAGTCTTATATGGCCTGAGTTGCCGAAAAGACTGTATGAATGTGAGTGTGAGTGTGAGTGTGAACGAGAAAAAAAGTGTGAATGTTTTTTAAAAAAAAAAAAAAAAAAAAAAAAGAGTAAAGTGGCCCTCGGGGCATGGCGTAGAGGTTAGCGTGCTAACCTCATATACCAAACGTCGCGGGTTCGGACCCCAGGCAGTCCGATGATTTTATTTAAGCCAATTGGATACCAAATGGCTTAAATAAGAATGCCTGGACCCCATATATGTATATTTATCAATAACGGATATCGTAAAAAGTCTTATATGGCCTGAGTTGCCGAAAAGACTGTGTGAATGTGTGTGTGAGTGTGAGTGTGAATGAGAAAAAAGTGTGAATGTTTTTAAAAATAAAAAAAAATAAAAAAGAGTAAAGTGGTCTTCAGAAGATTTCAATGGCAAAATGAGAATATACATTTTAAAGAGCATCTAAAAAATAATTGATTTATGAATTTAAAACAAAATCGTGGTACCGAATTTTGAGAAAATAAAAAAAAACTGAAAAAATACATCAGTAAAGTACTAGTATTCTTTGGCCGATTTTGTTCAAAAGCTTCGTGTCACGTCCCAAGAGGATGCCTAACTTAAATATACAATTTCAACCTCCTAAGCTCTTTTCGTCTTTGAGATATTTTGTTCACAGACAGACCTTGTCTCGAAAACTACTTTTTTGGATTCAGGGGATCTCAAAACGTGTATATCCGGCAAAATCTCGACATCGAATTTTTGACATGAATCCAATACTTCCTAGATTACATATTACACATATATACATAGGTAAGAGAAAGTAAAAAACATCCTAGCAGAATAAATTTCAAATGTAACGAAAGATTTATTATTCATAAAATAAAACCTATTCTTTTCGGTCTATTAAAAATAAAATAAATAATTCTAATTTTCCGATTCATCGATCTTTATTATAATTTTTTACTTTCTCTTACCTATGTATATATGTAATATATATATAGAGAGAAAGTATTGGTTTCATGTCAAAAATTCGATGTCGAGATTTTGATGGATCTTCACGTTTTGAGGTCCCCTGAATCCAAAAAAGTGGTTTTCGCGACATGGTCTGTCTGTCTGTCTGTCTGTCTGTGTGTGTGTGTCTGTGTGTGTTCAATTTTAAGCATGAAGGAATTGAGCTATGAGGCTGAAATTTTATATTTAAGTTAAACACCCCCCGGCACTGACAAAATAAGCTTTTAATCAAAATCGGCCAAAAAGTACTAGTACTTTACTGATGTACTTTTTCAGTTTTTTTCGATTTTCTCAAAATTCGCTCTAACGATTTTGATTATAATTCAAAAATCAATTATTTTTTTAGATGCTCTTTCAAATGTATATTCTCGTTTTGCCCTCAAAATTGTTTGAAGCACAATTTACTCTTGTGCTTCATAGGAAAGATAGGAGAAATAAATGGTTGCCATGGTAACCGAATTTAAATCTTTTTCTTTTTATTAGATTAAAAATCAATTATTATTATTTTTTTTTTTTTTTTTTTCTCATTCACACTCACACTCACACACACATTCACACAGTCTTTTCGGCAACTTAGGCCATTTAAGACTTTGAGGATAACCGTTGTAGAGAATACATCTATTGTGGGGTCAGGCATTTCTATTTAAGCCATCTGGTATCCAAATGGCTTAAATAAAATCATCGGACTGCCTGGGTCCGAACCCGCGACAATTATTATTTAAACGCCCATTTTTTTTTTCGGAGAAAACATATCTCTCTCTCTCACAAAACTATCTTCTCTCTTTCTACGCGTTTTAAATTTTTCTACCTTATCTTCGCCAATGTTAATTTCCTATGGGGATTTGTATGTTAATTTAGATTCAAAAGGGGGTCCCCTTTGGAACTTTTTAGGCATTTAAAATTTTTTTTTCCAATTCTTATGAAATTTTGTATTTATTTACGAATCTATATTGTGTATAAAATGTCCAAATATGAGATTAAAATTTTGAAAAATAACTATAGTTTATTTGAAGCAGTCAACATTTAAAATGCAAGTTTGAAACTAAGGTGCTATCGGAAACTAAATATATCTCGACACAAAAAATCTGGTGTGACCAGCACAGTGCGCAACTTTCTCTTACCGAAGGGTAAGAGAAAGTTGTGTGCTGTGCGCCAGTCACACCAGATTTTTTTTTTTTTTTTCTTTAATCATTAATCATATTTTTGCAATCTCAAATGTTATTGATGCAAATTCGAGACCATATTTTCGAAATGAATTTAAAAAAAAAAAAAAATCAAGGAGGAAGTGGATTGATTGAATGGAATAATAAATTAAAGTCAGATAATGCCATCATTCATTTCACCTTCTACAAATAAAAAAAAATCTGGTGTGTCTGATTGCACTAATGTCTTTTGTGCCGACATCGAAGTATTTAGTTTCCGAATATATAAACATAGAAAAATATTTATTGAATATTCTTTCCTATACAAGAGTAAAGTGTGCATGAAACAAATGAGAATATACATTTTAAAGAGAATATAAAATTTAAATTTTAATCAAAATCATTAGAGATAACTTTAAAAAAAATCCAGAAAAATTGAAAATGTACGTCTACAAGGTGAGTGGTTCTTAAACAGTAGTCCGGGACTACCAGGGGTCCGCGAAACAATAGTTTATTATTTATTTATTTATTTACATCGATAATCCCATGCAGACATTATGTCCAGTTACATGGAATTTTAAAACATACAACAAAAACAAAAAAGAGAATCAAGTGGTCTATAGCTCCGCCTGCTGCGGGCTCTCTCCTTTTCTTAATTATGAAAATGGCACGCTACCAATTAGGCCGCGTCTAGCCAGGGGGCTACGCCCCCATGGACCCCCATCCGCTGGCTCGGGCCCGCCTGCGGCGGACCCTTGCCTTTTCTAAATTATGAAAAGAAAATTATTTTTTTTTTTTTTTTTTTTTTTTTTTAAACATTCACACTTTTTCCTCATTCACACTCACATTCATACACACATTCACACAGTCTTTTCGGCAACTCAGGCCATTTAAGACTTTAGACGATAACCGTTATTATATAAATATACATATAGGGGTCCAGGCATTCTTATTTAAGCCATTTGGTATCCAATTGGCTTAAATAAAATCATCGGACTGCCTGGGGTCCGAACCCGCGACGTTTGGTATACGAGGTTAGCACGCTAACCACTACGCCATGCCCCGAGGGCAAGAAAATTATTATTACTTCGTATTCCAATCCAGTGCCTGCTTGAGGATTTGTTTACATTCAAAGAATACACAAATGAAAAGAATACATAGATATTTCTCTATACATTTCCTATGGAAGAAATCGTAACTTTAGGAATTAATAACTCAAAAAGTTATAGGAATTTCGGGACCCGGATATTTTTCCTGGACTCTCCATAACGTCCTTTATAAGACTGCAAAATTTCGTTTCAAAATTCCAACGGGAAGTTGGTCAAACAGAGCGTGACAGACAGACGGACACTCCGCTATATAGATTTTAAAAATATTTACAATTTATATTATTGCTTTTTTCAACCCCTCATTAATATCCATTGGATCAACCTAATTGATAATACAAATGACAATGAAAATATCTCTATCTATCAATTAACAAGTCGTCGTCGTCGTCGTCGTCATCGTCCTCCTATCCGTAGTCAGTCAGAAAGGGCTTTATATTCCCCCTCATCCCGAGTTTATCACCGCCAAAATGCCTGCTGCCAATGTGATTGATTGGTTTGAAACGCCTATTTAACGAACAGGAACTGAACGTATGCCAATTGTTTGGTAAACTTCGATAACGCCTTATCAATGCAAAGCATGCAACGAGTAGAGAGGAGCCACAGCCATTCACGCCTCTATGCACTTGACGTGTTATTAAAATAGATAAAAAATAACCATCAAGAATATTTATACTACAAGCCTAATCGACAAAGAGAGAGAGTGATTTTGTTCTATAAATAAATTTTATTTTAAAATACAAGTAATTTCATTAACTTGTTTCAATTAGTGTAATTATCAATGAATTATTTTATTGTGTAAATATCGATGGGAAATTCCTAGAACATCAATGTTAACGCTTATCGAATCAATTATTCATTTGCCTTTCTATAGAGATCTTATATGAATGATTTTAGCTATAAATAAATAAACAAAAATTCTGGTGTGATGTCGCACAGCACAAAACTTTCTCATACCTTCGGTAATCGAAAGTTGTGTTCTGTGCTTGTCCCACCAAATTTTTTGTGTCGACGGGTAGTTTCCGACAGTAGGGTAACATTGAATTTGAAAAATTTATAAACTATTTGTTTATCTATATTTTGTTACCATGGAAACCATTTCTCCTATCTTTTCTATGAGGTACAAGAGTAAAGTGGTCTTCAGAAGATTTCAATGGCAAAATGAGAATATACATTTTAAAAAGCATCTAATAAATAATTGATTTTGAATTTTAATCAAAATCGTTGGGTCGAATTTTGAGAAAATCGAAAAAAAAACTGAAAAAGTACATCAGTAAAATACTAGTACTCTTTGGCCGATTTTGTTTAAAAGCTTATTTTTACGGTCCAGGAGAGTGCCTAACTTAAATATAATATTTCAACCGCCTAACTAAATTCTCTCATGCTTTAAATTGAACACACAGACAGACCATACAGAGGCGTACCGAGGCAGTTGGAGGCCTGGGGCGGCACTAGAAGAGGGGGCCTTTATACATTTTGTACCAGAGGTGTAAGCTTATATTGAATTTTTTTGCGGGGGGGGGTGCTCATCTTTAAATAGCCCTCTCCTCCATACACAAAAATATTTTTAAAATACCGCATATCCCTGAACCCCAAGGGGGGGTTAGAGAAATTTTCATTACATTTTTTTTTTTTTTTTTAACTAAATTTTTCCGTTTTTACTTGAGCCCTGAGAGCCCCGGGGCCTCTCAAAGAGAAATTTTCAATAAATTTTGTTTTTATAAATACTTGGGGGCCTATGCCGCACAGTGGGCCGAAAACAAATTTAGGGCGCCAAAAATTCTGATTTTTTGGTTTATAGGGGTTTTTTGAACCGCTGAGTCCATTTTTGAACTTATTTTTTGCGAAAAAACCAAATGGGGTACCAGGGGGAGGGGGCAAAATTCAAAATTTTGGAATTTTTCGTGTTGGGTATCAAAATATATGTTTTTTGACGCGCTGAGTCTATTTTTTACAAATATTTTTGCGAAAAAACCAAATGGGGTACCAGGGGGAGGGGGCAAATTCCAAAATTTTGGAATATTTCTTGTAGGGTATCAAAATATATGTTCTTTGAGGCGTTGAGTCCATTTTTGGCCACATTTTTGCAAAAAAAAAATGTGACCAAAGAAGGGAGCAAATCATTCATTTTGGAATTTTGTGGGGTGATTGAAATGCGTCTTTTTTTAAAGTGATGAGTTCATTTATTAGTCCGAGATGGTCCTTATAAAATTGCAAAAAATATTTTACTCAATTGTGCCATTCGACATTCTCAGGAATTTTTTTGACACGCTTCAGGTTGTTATATATTTTTATTTTATTTATATACCTTGTATGTAACTTATGTTTCTTAATTTTATCATTGATCTTATTATAATTATTTGTTAATTTGTGCGCATATGATGTAAGAAAACTAATTTTCTTTCTTTTGACTGTAAATTCACTCGCTCCTTTCTGTTATTGATTGTAGCCCTGATGATGGTCGTATATCTGACCGAAACTTCGGCTTGAAGTGATTATTAAACGAAATAAACCTAGCTGCAAACGCTCTTTTCTTTCTTCCTTATTACGAGATCTACTCAGCTATCCACCTCCTTTAACATTTTACTTTTCTTTTTTTTTTAAATTTTTTTCGCCCTGGCCGAAACCGTAACCGAAACCGAATATTCGGTCGGTTCTTAAATACTAAAAAGGAATCAAATTATTAATTTAGCAAGATTATGTAACTGAATTTCAACAATAAAAATCATGATCGCAGGAAGAACTAAAGAATTTACACAATAGTAATCACTAATTTAGTGGTATAAATCACATTTGGATTTGGGGCAAAAACGGGCAAAATGTACGAAATGTAGGTGATAGTACGGGCTTTGCTGAACAACTTTTTATTTGAAAAGTTTTGGCGGGAAATGGAGGGACATTTTTGTAGCACTACATATAGCCAGTTCTAAGGCACAAAAAAGTACTTACCTTTCAACTGCAAATTTTCAAACTACCAATTTAATTATAGCAATGGACGAGCACAGATTCGTATTCAGGATGAAAAATTCAATAGGACACCATGTTTATTAATTTCAAAACACTGGAACAAGTCACCGTAACACGCGCTTGAAAAACACATACAAATTCACAATGCAAATTGCTGTCAATAACCGCCAATTTATCGCGTCTTCAAAGCAACTAGATGTACTTCGGGCGAGTTGATATTTGCGGTACTAGAAGCCTTCAAGGTCATAGTACATCAGGTCATAGCTAGTTTGTCTCTCTGGTACATTTCGTTTTTTCGACTTTTGGCGCCCTAAATTGGTTTCCTGGCCCACTGTGTGCCGGCTCGGGGCCTGGGGCGAACCGCCCCCTCCGCCCCCCCCCCCCCCTCGGTACGCCACTGAGACCATGTTGCAAAAACCACTTTGGAAAAAACTGTTTTTAAAAAATTTATAAAACGGTCTTTTTCAGCAACGAATGCCTGAATGCCTTTTAGACCCCGTCTCTGTTTAATTCATTTGGAGTGGTAGCCAATCCAATTGTAATAAATTGTCGCATGAGACGGGATGTGAACCCACGACCCTTGGTACAAATGGCCAGCACGTTAACCACTACACCAAGGCCCGAGAGCAAAAAACCGTATTTTCAAACAGGAAAATTTTTTTGAAGAAAGGGGCGTGTGGATGATCAGGGACATCTTCCCAAAATAAATATTAAAGAATATAAAATATTCTTTTGTGATTTGGAATAGTATTTAAAATTTTAACACTATTGAGTAGTGAGGATATCCAGGCAGCCAAAAGCAATAAAGAAAATTATATTTATCTTTATTTCATACGTTTGTCAACGTTTCGGCCGATATTCCGGCCTACATCAGGACAAATGCCACACTATTGAACCAGAAGTCATGACATCCGACGAATGTTCGCTCAAACACATTGTCAGAAGCTGCTAAGAGCCTCTATGAGCTCGAGTCAAACAGTATTTGTCCTGATGTAGGCCGGAGTATCGGCCGAAACGTCGACAAACGTATGAAATAAAGATAAATATAATTTTCTTTATTGCTTTTGGCTGCCTGGATATCCTCACTACTCATTATATATTCAGCCACTCCTTCTGAAATTTTAACACTAATTATTTTTATTTATAATTTTTCGCTCGGTCCCCCCTGGCCGAGGGACTAGAGATGTTGACAATTCTCCTTTAAAAGCTCAACTGAAGTGGAGCGTTTAGTAACGCTTTCATCGAACTTACTGTCCCAAAAAAAATAAAGGAATTTTAATTTCCCGTTCTTTGAAAAAAAGGGGTACAACTTTTTGAAGATTATTTTATGCATTAAAACACAAGCGGGCAGAACACCGCTTTGGCGGGCGTTCACAATTTGATATTGGCAATGTTAGAGTGTAACATCAAAAAAAAAGCTTATATTAGAAAAGTGTTTTATTCGGTCATTTGGAAAATCTCTTATCGATATCCAAAGAAAGAGTGAGTCGGGCCCCCCCCCCCCCGCCGGGGGGGACATTTGACGCGCTACTCTCAAGAGATTGGAGGCAAACAAAAATAGAATCAAATATTTTTTAGCAATATCAACGTTGGGTGATTTTCAATTACGGATAATCCAAGCCAATCCAAGGAATCGGATTCCAAACAGTGGGATGACAATTTATTTAATCAGAAAATAAAAAAAAAAAGTTGCATTCGTTTTTCTACTGGCCGCACATCAAAAAAGGTTGCTCTATAGTTCCCTTAAAAGTACTATCTTGCCGCCAGCTGCGGTGGTCTCCTCTAGCCCATTCACCTCCTTTCTCCCCAATTATTTCAAATACGGCCTAAAAACCACCGCAGCTGCAGGCAAGATAGTATTTTTCATTGGTTGGAGCACCAGGTAGTAGATTATGAACTTAATTGCCGGTACCCACAATTCTGCGTGGTTTTGAGGCCATATATTTGAATTTGAAATAAAGGGAGAGAAAGGTGGTGAAGGGGCTAGAGGGTCCACCGCAGCTGGCGGCAAGATAGTTCTTTTCAGGGGACTATAGAGCAGCGGCTCCCAACCTTTTTACTTTCTCTTACCTCTATATATGTTAATTTATATAGAGAGAAAGTATTGGATTCATATCAAAAATTCGATTCTCATTTTGCAATTGAAATCTTCTGAAGACCACTTTACTCTTGTACTTCATAGAAAAGATAGGAGAAATGGTTGCCATGGTAACAAAATATAAATATTTTTTCATATAAATTTTACATCTTGAAAATCGAATGTACCGTACTGTCGGAAACTAAACACAAGCCGACACAAAAATTCTGGTGTGACAAGAACAGAACACAACTTTCAATTACCGATGGTAAGAGAAAGTTGTGTGCTGTGTGTGTAATTATGAGGATATATATTTTAATAAAGAATGCGTCTTCTTTTAAATAAAAAGACATCATACCTAAAGAAATTCCCGAGGAAGCACTCGAAGTTGAATGAGAAAACTCGTATCCTCGAAGAATTGTAGAGAATTCACATCGTTGAAGTAGTCGAAGCAGGATTATACCACCTCGCGGACTCACTCCTAAAAAAATATTATGAAATTAGATATAAAGAAAAGAAATTTTGAAAATAAATAAATACAAACTTTTTTCTTTTGAGAAAAATGAAAAAAAAAAAAAAAAAAAAACTGGAAAAAGGCATCAGTAAACTATTAGTACTTTTTGTTTTTATATGCGACTAACAGTGACATGGGGGCTAGAAAAACGTCAAATTTAATTTATAATATAAATTTCTTTACTTGATGGAGAGCTTTGAATTGGGTATAGGAGACTTTGCAGCCAAGGAATTAAATAAAAAAACTTTTATTTAATTATTAACCGTGAATTCTAACAATTAATCGTCCTGAAGAAGGTTGTGATTTGCGACCGAAATGTCGACGGTTAATAATTAAATAAAACTTTTTTTATTTAATTCATTGGCTGCAAAGTCCCATTTACTTTCTTTATTTTATTTTATTCTAATCAAATACTATAATATTATTTTTTAAAACAATATTAATTATGATTATTATTAACAGTAAGAGATAATATGCAGCTAAATGGAATAAATATTTATGTGAATTAAAGTTTGTGAGAATATCTATAATAATTAATTCAATAAAAAAAAAAAAACTCAAACAAGTTGAATCACTTTGAGAAATATAATAAAAATTTTATTTTAAGACCTATTCCTTTCTCTAACAATTTGTGTTATCGATAAAATTAATTAAAAAAATATATATATTTTCTTTTTAATTCACTCTACAAAATATGTTTAAAAGAAATTAAAAAACTTATTAAAAATCTGGTGTGACTGGTGCTGGTCACACTAGATTTTTTGTGTCGAGATATATTTAGTTTTCCATAGCACCTTAGTTTCAAACTTGCATTTTAAATGTTGACTGCTTGAAATAAACTATGGTTATTTTGCAAAATTTTAATCTCATATTTGGACATTTTATACACAATATAGAATCGTAAATAAATACAAAATTTCATAAGAATTGGGAAAAAAATGTTAAATGCGTAAAAAGTTCCAAAGGGGACCCCCTTTTGAATCGAAATTAACATACAAATCCCTATAGGAAATTAACATTGACCCTATGGAAGAAAGAGGTGGAAAGTGAATTTAAAACAAGTAGAAAGAGAGGGAAGATGAGTGCAAGAGAGATAGATATAGGCACTGGTGTCTGTCCATCGAGGCAACCCATTTTTCTCAGAATCAATTAAAGACAGAAATAAAAAAAAAAAAATCAATAAAATTATTTTCTATTTTCATTATATTCATCAAATTAATAAAAATAAAATGATCGCAATACTTTCTCTCTCTATATATTTTATATATAGGGTAAGAGAAAGTAAAAATGGTAATTCGAGTAGTAATGTTTATTTAATAAATCAATAGCTAATAAATAAATTGTTATAATATTTATTTTATCAAAAAAAATTTATTAATTAAAGATAATTATTAAAAAAAAAAAAAAGTAAATGAATATATAAATATAGTCTTGATATCTAACAACAAAGGAAATTTTTTTCAAAGAATATAACGCTAGCCAACCGACCGATTAAAAGAGTGACGTTATTAAGAGATCATGATTTTTTATTTATTATTTATTTGTAATGAATTAATATTAAATCTAAAACACAATTACATTTTTACTTTCTCTTACGTATATATAGTGAGAAGGTATTTTTAAGAACGAGTCATAAAAGTGTGAGAATATCATTGGTTGATTTAATAATTATTAAAAGACAAATTTTCTTTATAGATAAATATATTTGTTTTATAAATAAATAATAAATTGAAAGAAATAATAATAAATGAATCATTCACCTGATTGTTAAGAGAATTTGAGAAAGAGAGACGTAATTTTCTCTTGGATGCAGCCGACCGGCGTCAGAGCGTCCAACTCATCTAATGAGAGGAGTGAAGGGGAAGAGAGAGCCAAGCAGCTTAGCGCGGGCGGCGGAGGGGAAGGGCGGTGGCGCTAGGTGGGGAGACATGAGACACGCTGAGATTAAGAGAGGGAGGGAACCCTCACCCCACCGAGAGGTAGGGGGGAATCAACAATAGGCGATATTTTTAAAAGTTTAATTATTGAATATAAAATAAAAATAAAAAAAGATACATTTAATGAATTGCTTATTAACAAATTGAATAAATAAATAAAACCACATTTCTATCCATTAGAAAGTAAAGATCAAGTTAATAAAAAAAAAAAAAGTAATAGAGAATTATATATTTTAATATGATATCCAAATAAATATAATTTGATTTTTTTGAAAATCATAAAATATATATATGGGAGAATATTATCAGAATATCTTCGTATATATAATAATAGCGGAGTGTCCGTCTGTATGTTCGTCCCTCTGTCACGCTCTGTTTGAGCAACTTCCCGTTGAAATTTTGAAACGAAATTTTGCAGTCTTATAAAGGACGTTATGGAGAGTCCAAGAAAAATACTCTGGTCCCGAAATTCCGATGACTTTTTGAGTTATTAATTCCTAAAGTTATGATTTCTCCCATAGGAAATGTATAGAGAAAGATCTATGTATTCTTTGCATTTATGTATTCTATGGATGTAAACAAATCCTCAAGCAGGCACTGGATTGGAACACGTAGTAATAATAATTTTCTTGCCCACGTGGCGTGGTGTAGAGGTTAGCGTGCTAACCTCATATACCAAACGTCGCGGGTTCGGACCCCAGGCAGTCCGATGATTTTATTTAAGCCATCTGGATACCAGATGGCTTAAATAAAATGCCTGGACCCTAATATATATAAATTCATAAATAACGGTTATCGTCAAATGTCTTATATGGCCTGAGCTGCCGAAAAGACAGTGTGAATGTGTGTGTGAGTGGAGTGTGAATGAGAAAATAAAACAAAAAAAAAAAAAAAAAAAATAAATAATAATAATTTTCTTCTCATCAATTAATAAAAGGCCCTCGTGGCTTGGTGTAGGGGTTAGCGTGCTAACCTCGTAAACCAAAAGTTGCAGGTTCGGACCCCAGGCAGTCCGATGATTTTATTTATGTCATTTGGATACCAAATGGCTTAAATAAGAACACCTGGTCCCCAAATATGTATATTAATTAATAACGGATATCGTAAAAGTCTTATATGGCTTGAGTTGCCGAAAAGACTGTGTGTATGTGTGTGTGAGTGGAGTGTGAATGAGAAAAAAGTGTGAGTATTAAAAAAAAAAAAAAAAATTAATAAATGGGGAGGGTCCGCCGCAGGCGAGCCCGAGCCAGATGGATGGAGTCCAGGGGGCTAAGACCCCCTGTCTAGACACTTGCTTAAAAAAAATCACAAAAAAATTCAGGGCTCTTTTTTACTTTCTCTTACCCTATATATGAAATATATGGATAACATTCTAAATCAATTTCCGGATGAAGGTCGATAAAATTACACCTTTTACAAAATAATGGCCACCCTAATATGCAGCAACAGATTTTCACCATAAATTTCGCTTATGGGATTTTAATTCTTTTCATTTCAGGTTTTTTTAGACTAGAAAATCTAAAACAAAATTCTATTAGGGAAATTTTAAATTTATATAAAAAAAAATTATTAGCAAATAATAATTAGCCCTCGGGCTTGGTGTAGTGGCTAGCGTGCTGGCCTTATATGCCAAGGGTCGCAGGTTTGGATCACAGGCAGTCCGATGATTTTAGTTAAACCATTTGGATACCAAATTGCTTTAATAGAAATGCCTTAGAAGAAAGTCTTATATGGCCTAAGTTGCCGAAAAGACTGTGTGAATGAGAAAAAAGTGTCTTTTAAAAATGACAAAAACGAGCTTTCTGATTGGCTAGAGTAGGCATGAACTTGAAGCTATAACAGTCGAATCTGTTACTTGCTCAAAAGTTACTTCCCATCTTCTTAAAGAGATTATAAATTATGTTATTTACCTTCTGCTCATCCACTACTCTATGATGAATGTTCATTTTATTTTAAACCTAACCAACAAACAAACATCGTAGATAATATAATAATAAATAGCATCAGATATATTTAAATTCATACAGCATTCGTATGATTAATAGCGTTAAAAACAATGGAATAATTAAAGTGTTTGCGAAATTATTGGTTTTTCCGAGATAATAAATGTTCAAGTAATTATTAATATTTTGCTTTTTTTTTAGAACATTTCAACTAAAAATTCAATGTGGGGTAATCGTTATAAATTAAGGAAGTGGAGGGGCGAACAATCAATCCATTTGATATTTTATAATTTTTATGTAATCTTACCTCTATATATATGTTAATATATATAGAGAGAAAGTATTGGATTCATGTCAAAAAATTCGATGTCGAGATTTTGATGGATCTACACGTTTTGAGGTCCCCTGAATCCAAAAAAGTGGTTTTCGCGACATGGTCTGTCTGTGAACAAAATATCTCAAAAACGAAAAGAGCTAGGAGGTTGAAATTTTATATTTAAGTTAGGCACCCCCATGGGACCTGACACGAAGCTTTTGAACAAAATCGACCAAAGAGTACTAGGACTTTACTGATGCACTTTTTCAGTTTTTTCGATTATCTCAAAATTCGCAGCAACGATTTTTTTTTAATTCAAAAATCAATTATTTTTTAGATTCTCTATAAAATGTATATTCTCATTTGTCATTGATATCTTCTGAAGACCACTTTACTCTTGTTCTCCATAGAAAAGATAGGAGAAATGATTGCCATGGTAACAAAAAATAAATATTTTCCCATACTTATAAATTTTACATGTTGAATTTAATTGTACCCTACTGTCGACACAAAAAATCAGGTGTGACAAGCACAGTACACATAAGACATACAAGACATTTTCAAAAAGTTTTTTTTGTTGCCCTTAATCAATTTGGACACCGAATCGATTAAATACCATTCAATTCTAGATTAATTAAAGAAATAATAGACAAATCCAAATTCTATGTTTTTTTTTAATAATGAGAATTCAAAATCTACACATTGAATTTTTGACATGAAAGTATTACTCTCTCTCTCTCTATTAACATATATAGAGGTAAGAGAAAGTAAAAAGAGTTCGAATTAATTTCAACACAGTAAGAAAATCGATTTTGATTCAGAAAAAAAAAAATAAATAAAAAAAAAATTTATAGCTCTGAGATGTTATATTAATAAGCGGGTAGAAATGAGAGATGCAGCTAAGAGAATTTCTTTATTCGTTTAAACCACACAGCTGACGTTTCGGTTCCGTGTTTGAACCATCCTCAGAGCTATAATCATACATATGTCCCCATGACCTCCCGTGATTGGAACAAGCTCTCTGCGTCTATCTTCCCCAAAACCTACAATCTTCAGACTTTCAAGTCTAACCTCAACAGGCATCTTCTCAGTTCCCGCAGTTGAGTTTCCCTATAGCTTCTCCTTTTGTTTTTATTTTCTTCCTGCTGCATGTGACTATTAGTCGATTATAGGTCCCTCTCCCTCTACCCTTGTCTGCATCTCTCATTTCTACCCTTTTCTTAAAATTTATTAAGATTTATTATTACTATTCATTGAGTAGAGAAAAATTTATTTCTCCCTTTCTCACATACTACTGTATATAAGAAAGGTAGAAATTACTTGTTCTCTCTCTCTCACTCTCTATCTGTGAAGAATACACGATTGGTTTTCGATATCCCAAACCCTTCAAAAAAAAAAAAGGGAAAAATTTCGTTCACCCCTCACGTAAAGCCGCCAGCCACCCTTCTTCATTGGCACTGGAATCTTCGCTGATATTTTGGGCCAATGCAGTTCAACCAGGGAAAGAGAGAATGCCTCAGGTTCTTTTTTTTTTTCTAATGTTTTAAGCTTTTATCGTCAAGTAAATAGACATTTATTGCCGCTATTTGAACAGGAAAAAGACTATGGCCTGTTATTCGTCTTGTTTATATATATATACTATAGTAACGTAATGGCTTAACCTGCACACGCTATATATATCCATTTTAATTAGTATTAAGGTCAGAGGTCAATCTTTAAAAAAAAATATCTGATCAGAATTTTACTTTCTCTTACCTATATATGTAATTAATTGTTTGAAGTACACTTTATTGAAGTAGTATTTCAGATATTTCAAATTAGCTTTCCGGCTCTTCCTTCCATAGAGCTAATTTTAAATCCCCATATGGGGATTTGTATGTTAATTTCGATTCAAAAGGGGGTCCCCTTTGGAACTTTTTACGCATTTAAAATTTTTTTTCCAATTCTTATGAAATTTTGTATTTATTTACGAATCTATATTGTGTATAAAATGTCCAAATATGAGATTAAAATTTTGAAAAATAACCATAGTTTATTTCAAGCAGTCAACATTTAAAATGCAAGTTTGAAACTAAGGTGCTATCGGAAACTAAATATTTCTCGACACAAAAAATCTGGTGTGACCAGCACGGTGCACAACTTTCTCTTACCGAAGGGTAAGAGAAAGTTGTGTGCTGTGCGTTAATCAAACCAGATTTTTTTTTATTTTCCTCGGCTTCCACCAAATTGATTAGGCTACATTTTCATCTTAATTGATTCATATTCAAATAACCTTCGCCTTCACAATTTGTCTTTACGATTACATCATATTTTACTGATCGTGTTACATATTCATCTCTCCATGTGGCTTTTCTATTGTCTCAGCTCACCTTTAATATTTTTTTTTTTTATTTCATATAACCATATCGAATTTATTTTTTATTTCAAAATGTTTTTCTTAATTCTCGGTGGAAAGTCCGATTAAAAAAAAAAATATCATATATCTTTTTTTTTTTTTAAACGTTTTGATTAAAATTCAAAAATCAATTATTTTTTACATGCTCTTTAAAATGTATATTCTCATTTTTTCATTGAAATCTTATGAAGACCACTTTACTCTTGTACTTCATAGGAAAGATGGTAACAAAATATAAATATTTTCCCACGTTTATAAATTTTACATCTTGAATTCAAATGTAACCTAGCCCTCGGGCTTGGCACAGTTGGTAGTGCGCCTAACTTGTATACCAAGTGTCGGGGTTTCGGATTCCAGGCAATCCGATGAATTTATTTAAGCCATTTGGATACCAAATGGCCTGAGTTGCCGAAAAAACTATGTGCATGTGTGTGTGTGTGAATGTGAGTGTGAATGGGAAAAAAGTGTGATTAAAAAAAAAAAAAAACTACGAGGAGAGAGAGTTGCTGTGACATCTCGTCCTGTGGAAGGGACGTAAAGAAGGTTTCCTCTCAGTGGTGCATTCTTCGAAAGGAGCAGGCTACACGCCGGTGCTGAAGGTGTCCCTCCTCAACTAGGACATCCTCCATAGCATGAAAAAGTTGGATAAATGGAACCAGAAATAAGGATTAGTTTACTAACTTGAAACGAAAGCAGGAGGAGGAGTTAGAGATAGGAAATAAGGTAACTTCACGGGGTGCCGGTAGATGGCTACGGCTCAGAGGCCGGTTGGGTTTGAGGTGTGTGTCTCCGTACACGTAAGCACCTCGGGTAAATAAACGGGGATCCTGATAGGAATTTCAAATAATAAAAAAAAAAAAATAACAATAATTAGAAGAAATAAATATGATTGTTATGCAAATAATTTATTTCCATTTTGTTGTTGTTGTATATGCCAATTTATTTGGAATATAATGTAATAATATCTCACTCTTACTTAAACCAATATATATATATTTTTTTTTTCGCTACACAAATATTTTTCTTCTTTATTTAAACATAAATCTTATTCAAAGGGTTCCATTTCACATCTTTTGTTGTATATTATTTGATCGCAAAGAATTTATAGCAGAGCCCAAAGAGAGAGAAATGGGCATAGGCCATACATACATAACTGACTATAAAATATAACTCTGAGATCAAAGAGAAATATTTTAATATCCAAATTTGTAGGTCTACTTGAAAATATTAACATTCGTTAAAAAAAAAAACTGCACATATTCATTCATATGACAAATGGAATTCAAAAAATCTGGTGTGACTGGCGCACAGCACACAACTTTCTCTTACCATTGGTAATCGAAAGTTGTGTTCTGTGCTTGTCACACCAGATTTTTCGTGTCGACATATATTTAGTTTCCGACAGTACGGAACATTCGAATTTCAAGATGTAAAATTTTTTTTTTTTTTTAAACATTCACACTCACACACACATTCACACTGTCTTTTTCGGCAACTCAGGCCATGTAAGACATTTACGATAACCGTTATTGATTTAATATACATATATGGGATCCAGGCATTCTTATTTAAGCCATTTGGTATCCAATTGTCTTAAATAAAATCATCGGACTGCCTGGAGTCCGAACCCGCGACGTTTGGTATACGAGATTAGCACGCTAACCTCTACACCGAACCCCGAGGGCATTTCAAGGTTTAAAAAAAATAATTTTTAAAAATTATTGTCTGGAAAGACGACGAAAATAATTTACAATAATCTGCTCGCCAATTTACTTTCTCAAACTCATATAACGACTGTGACCGAGCACAGTGGTATGATACTCGCTCTTTGTGCTAGAGGCCTGTGGTTCGCTCCAGTCCTAAGCGACACAAATTTATTTATATTAAACCGCCTATAAATCAATTGATATAAGTAGGGATGTGGAGCCTGTTACGCATTAGTGTGTCAAGCTCCAGCTACCGAGATTTGAGAAAATTAACATTAAAGTTTTTTGGGTATAGGAGACTTTGCAGCCAAGGAAATTAAATAAAAAACTTATTTAATTATTAATCATCGACGTTTCGGTCGCAAGTCACGACCTTCCTCAGGACGTCGTGACTTGCGACCGAAACGTCGACGATTAATAATTAAATAAGTTTTTTATTTAATTTCCTTGGCTGCAAAGTCTCATATACCCAATTCAAAGTCTACAGCCACTTCTCATCACTAGTTAAAGTTTTTTGTTTTCATTGGATTATATATAATTTTTTTGTCATTTGTGCAAGTAACATTAAATATAAATTTTTTTAGGACATATTTCATAAAAAAATACTATTAATTATAGCATTTGAAACAATATTCCGTGCTTAACTCAATTTTTAATTTTTTTTTTGGCGCTTGACACACTAATGCATAACAGAGTCCATATAGCCTCAGTTACCACTAGCCAGTGAGTCCCCCCCCCCTCCCCCGACTCACTGGTTAGGCTTATAATATTTTCAACGAATACTATAATCCCACCTGCGAATATAATTAACCCGTGTCGATATAAATTTAGCTTTGAAATTATACGTTACTTCTTTATGAAATTTATTATTCCTCTCCGCCCTCTCATAGAAATAACGAATAATAAAAAGAAAAATCGTTTAAATTAATTATTTAATGGAAATAAAAAAAAAAAAGAATTATAATTCTTTCGTTTTAAAATTAAACTGTTATTAGATAAGAATCAGATTTATCGTTATTGGACTCGGAGAGGGGGGTGGGAGTAGAGGGGGGTAATTTAAAAGCAATGCCTTATCGATATTCACTAAATTCCCTCTCACTCTCTCTTGACGATACTTTCCTCTTCAATCAACTTTTTTTTCTTTTTTTTTTTTCGAAAACTCCTTTTTAGGCATTCTCTTTAGCAAGCACCGATTAGTTCCATTTAATTAATTAAATACTTTATCCACTCTTGCTTTTTTTTTAACGTAAAAGATCCTCTTAAGAGAGAGAATAATTTCAGATACAAATGGAGCCTGAAGATAGGCAACCGAACAATCAGATGAGCAAACGCATTTTCTAATCAATAGGGGTTCATGTCATAAGACATTGTCCTAAAGAATCCTTGTAATTCACAAAGAAAATAATGAAAATAACAAAAATTGTTTATATTTAACAAATTTGTATGTTCATTGAGCTTAGGGGCCATTGGGTGCTTGGCCCATCAACAAATAAACATACTCTATGCCTTTAGGGTCAGATTCGAGGTGTTCATTGAATATTAATATCTTATTCAAATATAGGTTATAAGATCTTGAAATTTATTCGAATATTATTTACTAGCCTTCGGCGGGCTTCGCGCCTAGTTGGGAGACCCCCCGCCAGCTGTCTCGGGCCAACCCGCGGCGGACCCTCGCCTTTTTTTAATTATGAAAAAAAATTATTATCATTACTATTCCAATCCAGTGCCTTCTTGAGGATTTGTTTACATACATAGAATACACAAACGCAATGAATACATAAATATTTCTCTAATGGTTAATTCCAGGAGGAGTGGCTGAATATATATTGAGTAGTGAGGGTATCCAGGCAGCCAGAAAAACAATAAAGAAAATTAAATTTGTCTTTATTTATTTCATATATTTTTGTCTACGTTTAGTTGATCACTATTGAACCAGAAGTCATGCCATCCGACGAATGTTCACTCAAACACATTGTCAGGAGTTGCCAAGGGCCTGTATAAGCTCGAGGCAAATAACATTTGTCCTGATGAAGGCCGGAATATCGGCCGAAACGTAGACAAAAATATATGAAATAAATAAAGACAAATTTAATTTTCTTTATTGTTTTTCTGGCTGCCTGGATACCCTCACTACTCAATATATATTTCTCTATATACGTATTTCCTATGGGAGAAATCGTAACTTTAGGAATTAATAACTCAAAAAGTTAAATGAATTTTGGGATGAAAATAATTTTCATGTAATCCCTAGAAGGTCCGCTTTTAGCATAAAAAATTTCGTATCAAAATTCCAACGGGAAGTAAAGCGTGACAGACGTACATTAGTCGGCATGGGTTACCAAAAATACCTGAAACCTCTCGAAAAATGTTAGTTATAGTACATGTACAATAAAATTCAAAGTCAAATATTTTAGATTTAAATATTAAAAATAAAACTTTAAGAGCCACTGAAAGGCTACAACAGGGCCGTGGATTGAGATTTATGTAAATCTGTGTAGGCCAATGGCCACTGGCTAAAGGGGCAGAATTAAAAAATAACAACAATAGTGGCTGTAACATCCTGATTCCTTCAACCAATTAATATGGCTAGACAGCAGAGATGGATCAGATAAAAAATAAAGGCTCGGACTAAGCCGAGCGCACAACTTTGCCCACCCACTATTCAAGAAAAAAATATTGCCCCTCCCCCTAGAGGTCCCCCCTAATGGTCCGATGTTTTACATATTATATATCATTCAATTGTTTTGAAATTTTGCACACATAAACAAGGGGTAGAGGCCAAGAACTCAAAAGCTTTTGGTAAACATCGGACCACTAGGGGGCGCTCTAGAGGGGGGGACCGATATTTTTTTCTTAAATAGTGGGTGGGCAAAGTCGTGCGCTCGGCTTAGTCCGATCCTTTATTCCAATTTCTCAAAATTCGCTCCATTAAAATTCAAAAATCAATTATTCTTTTTAGATGTTATCTTTATATATATAATTCTTCTGTACGTGTGTATGTGACTGAACTCCTCCTAAACGACTGAACCAATTATGATGAAATTTTCTGTGTATGTTTGTGAGAGTCCCGGACAGGTTTTGTTTCACAAATAACAATAAGTTAATGAGTAATTAACCGTTAAAATAAGAAAAAAATAAAAATTAGTAGAAAGGGTTGCCATGGTAACAAAATATAAATATTTACCCATGTTTACGATTTTCTTTATTTATTTACATTTTGAATTCTAAAATATCGGCGTAAATTTTTTGTTTGTGTACCGGGAGAGTCCCGGAAAGGATATGATTCACAAAAAATCTTAAGTTCATGAATAATTAAGCGTTAAAATAATCTCTATATATAAAAATGGAAAGGGAAAAATGTTTGTATATACCAGTATGTATATATGTATATGTTTTATAGAAATCCACAATTTTCAATGAAGGCGAGCAAAGGGGGGTCCAGGGGGCGCAGCCCCCGCTAGGCGTAAAGCCCCGCCGAAGGCGGGGCTTTGCGTCTAGTTTAAAATATATATTCTCATTTTGTCCTTGAAATTATTTGAAGGAAAGTGAAAATATTAAGGGATAGTGGAGAGGGAATAAGAATTTTATAAAAGTTTATATGGCCATAAAACAAAATATTTCATATATAGATTAAGAGAAATTAAAAGGTTGGACTGGTTTATAGGCTACGTGAATTCGGAAGTGGAAAGACTTAAAGAAAAAGGGAATGAGCTAAAAATAAAATTGAACGATCGACGTAGCCATCTAATTGCCAAAGATCTCCAGGAGATTGAACGATAAAGAAAGAAAATTTATTTAAATTTAACCGGAAGGTTAGTTTGTTTGTTTTTTTCACTTTGATTTCGAAACTTCAAAGTCATGCGCGTCGTCTACTCAAGATCAAGATTGAATCCTTGTTGATTTGATTGCTTGAATTTAATTTAACATACCATTTTGTTTAGAACTACTCAACCCCTTTCATTTGGCCCTAAGAGCCGATTGCTTGTTGGACAAGTTGGAACAGAAATAGAGGCCAATCCTCTCGAGGATGAAATCGGGCCCCCCCCCCCCTCGTTTATGCTAATTGGGTTTATATACGCAGAATACCTTAGAATAGTTTAACACCTTCTCGCTTTCTTTATAAATAAAGTAATTCAAACAAAGTTGCTTTTTCCAACGAATAAATTTGCATTGGTCTGTTTTATATTCGCTGTTTAAAAGGGTCAAAGTATTATAGTTATTTAATTAAATCAAACAAGTTACTATTTGTTTATACGAAATTCCAGAGGAACGAGTATGCAAAAGAAGTCAATTTGATATATTAATACAAACATCTGAATAGCAATAACACAGCCACCTCCACTTTGCCAGAGCTGACGTAAACAGAAATTGAAGAAATTTTATATAAAGTCAGAGAATATCAAGAGTCGCGGGAGCGACTCGTCGCCGAGCATGTGAAAAGCAAAAGAAAGCAAAGAAACTCTTAATACTACCATTTAGTTGATATTGCAATAGATGCCAATGGCCCATTGCATTTAGATGGACGAGTCGTCCCTAGACTATATTATCAAGAATGATTTTAAATCCTTAATAAAAGATAGGGACGTGAAAAAATCTTTTTGAGAAACTTTTCTCTTTCTGGGCGAATATCTCAAAAAGTTTTTAAGATATCGGAGCCAAATTTTTTTATATTAAACTAGAATAAATAAGGATTATTTTGAGCACAAATTCAAAAAAAATTCCAGTCCCCAAAAGAATGGCAGAGGCTCAAAGTTGAGATTTTGCCGATTTCGGAAGGTCAAAAGTTAGTCTCTTATTTTTCCTTTTTTTTTTTTTTTCTTTCATTCTTTTCTTCAATTTTCAAATTTTTAGACAAAGCTACAGGTTTCCCTGCTGGACCGATTTGGATGAAATTTAAAAATACAAATAGATACTATCAAAAACCCGATACCTTTGATATAAAATTTCATTTTGGATCAAAAGTGACTTTTTGAGAGGCATTCAAAATTTCAAATTTGTCCTATCTTTAACATGGCGAAAAGACAATTTTGACTATTTTGCTCCCTGATGACGTCATCTAGGAACATATATATTAATATTAGTAATTTTGATCCCTAATGGAATAAAAATTTTAGGATAAATCCATTCCGATAGTAATACAATAGATTAACGTGATAAGAAGAAGTGCTACCAACATAACAAAAATAAAAAACCTAAAATTTTTATAAAATTTGGTGAAATCCTATGTTTATCGTTTTGAATGGATACTAAACGATGTATTTACATTCTACCAACATAACAAAAATAAAAATCCTAAAATTTTATAAAATTTGGTGAAATCCTACGTTTATCGTTTTGAATGGATACCAAACGATGTATTTACATTCTACCAACATAACAAAAATAAAAATCCTAAAAATTTTATAAAATTTAGGGAAATCCTATGTTTATCGTTTTGAATGGATACCAAACGATGTATTTACATTCTACCAACATAACAAAAATAAAAAACCTAAAATTTTATAAAATTTAGGGAAATCCTATGTTTATCGTTTTGAATGGATACCAAACGATCTATTTACATTCTACCAACATAACAAAAATAAAAAACCTAAAATTTTATAAAATTTAGGGAAATCCTATGTTTATCGTTTTGAATTAATACCAAACGATGTATTTACATTCTACCAACATAACAAAAATAAAAAACCTAAAATTTTATAAAATTTGGTGAAATCCTATGTTTATCGTTTTGAATTAATACCAAACGATGTATTTACATTCTACCAATATAACAAAAATAAAAAACTCTAAAATTTTATAAAATTTGGTGAAATCCTATGTTTATCGTTTTGAATTAATACCAAATGATGTATTTATTTTTTACTGTTTGGAATGCATATTAAAATATCTATTCATGGGATAACTTAATATTTAATAAACAAAAATTATTAAATAATATTTAAATGCAATATTTCACAAAAGAAGTGAAATCTCAGCCAAAAACATCGGAGATGCAAAAGGGGCGCCTCGCATTATTTTTGCCCAGCGTCGAGGTGAAATCAAAATGCACCTCGCTTTTCTGATTTATATAAAAGCGAGGATATATGAAACAAATAAAATTCTGTAGGGGTTTTATTTAAGTGAAAATATTTCCTCGCTTTTATATAAATCAGAAAAGCGAGGCGCATTTTTTTGATTTCACCTCGACGCTGGGCAAAAAATAATGCGAGGCGCCCCTTTTTGCATCTCCGATGTTTTTGGCTGAGATATCAATTACTCAAAGATATGAAGAAGAAGAAGAAATCTTATAATAGAAAATAATTATCACATATAATAATTATATTAAGTATTTAAAACATCTATGAAAAAAAATCATACATTATTATTGGAACAATATTTAATAAGAAAAAATATATTTTATCCCTCCCCTTAGTGTGAAACCACATTGCAAGCAAAAAAAAAAGTTTTGCTTCCCGTGTAATAGACCTACATGAAAAACTGCAAAATTTTCGAACTTTTTTCAGTTTTTGAAGTTTAATTAAAAAACAATGGGCTTTTTGATATCAGTTGCTTATACCATTTTGAAAGTATATTAAATTTGAAACAATTTTAGCCAAGCCACAGCTCCGTATCTCTAATAGTTTTTGAGATATGATGATTGAAAAACTTAAAAGGTTTTCAGAAATGTTAGAATTTTCAGTTTTGCTTATGTTTAAAGCAGAATATCGGCTTAACCGGTCATGCATAGAGAAAAGTTGTGATAAATTGAGTCTTAGCAAATTTAATTACACTTCATTTAAGCGCAATACGGGGTCAGTAACTCTTATGCAGTAGTCGTATGTAGTAATCGTATCAGCAAACCTGAAAAGTGTAACGTTTCTGAAAAGCATGTAAATGTTTCAATCATCATATCTCAAAAACTTAGAGATACGGAGCTGAGGGTTGGCTTGAATTGTTTCAAATTTAATATACTTTCAAAATGGTATAAGCAACTAATGTCAAAAAGCCCATAGTTTTTGAATTAAATTGCAAAAACTGAAAAAAGTCCGAAAATTTTGCAGTTTTTCACGTAGGCCTATTACGAGGAAAGCACAACTTTTTTTTGCTTGCAAATTGAACGAAAAGAATTATCGGCCGAAGGCAATGAAGAGGGCCAAAAGCCACCAAGTTAATTGTAGTGCAGGCGGAAACTCGGGTGGGAGGCTCCGAAAAACCAGTGGAACGTCACCAAGTTGCCATCAATACAAATAATTTATTCAATAAATGACCTCAGCACCAGAAAGTGAAAATTTAAAACTGAAATAAATTTGAACAATTTCATATTTTATTAACAAAAGATATTTTGCACCTAGAGGAAGGTGCATGTAATGATTTGCTAGGCGTCGTTATTTATTTCAAGTCAAGGGGTAGGAACCCGAAGGATTCGGGCGCCCAAAGAAGGGATTTTTATTCACCATCTATAAATAAGAAAAATTGCATTGGAAAATTGAAATCATAAATAAGTGTAAATATTTTATACACGTTTTGGATGGATGGGTTTAATTAACAAACGAAAACGCGCTAATTTATTGATGTTAAAAAGCAATTAAAATGTACCTGGAAGGATGTGTTGATGACAGTGTTTGAAATTTAATAATTGCCAATTTTATATAAATAAATAAATAAATAAATAATATCAATGAGAGGGCATTTATATTTACTCTGTGAATTAAATCTGTCATAACTATAAAAAATTTACTTCAATCATCAAATTCTCATTTGTTTGGAGTTCAAAAAATCTGGTGTGTCTGGTCGCACAGCACACAACTTTATTCCCTTTATGCTGTTGTGGAGATAATAATAAAGACAAAGAGTATACAAAATTCAACATTTGAATTTAACATGAAATTCTCCAGGCAGTCCGATGATTTTATTTAAGCCATTTGGATACCAAATGGCTTAAATAAGAATGCCTGGACCCCAAATAAATATATATTATTAAATAACGGTTATCGTAAAAGTCTTAAATGGCCTAAGTGGCCGAAAAGACTGTGTGAATGTTTGTGTGAATGTGAGTGTGGATGAGAAAAAAGTGAGTGTTTTGAAAAAAAAAAAAAAAAAAAAAAAATGAAATTCAAAGAATACAATTAATTTTTGTACCAGAGAAATATTTTTTTTTTTTTTGTTTGACTTCTCAGTCATACCAGAAATACAAACAAAGAATATACATAAAGAGAAATATTTTGAAGGACTCGCTATAGAATAAAATGCCAATTTTTACTTTCTCTTACCTATGTATATATGTAATATATATAAGAGAGAAAGTATTGGTTTCATGTCAAAAATTCGATGTCGAGATTTTGATGGATCTTCACGTTTTGAGGTCCCCTGAATCCAAAAAAGTGGTTTTCGCGACATGGTCTGTCTGTCTGTCTGTCTGTCTGTGTGTGTTCAATTTTAAGCATGAAGGAATTGAGCTATGAGGCTGAAATTTTATATTTAAGTTAAACACCCCCGGGACCGACAAAATAAGCTTTTAATCAAAATCGGCCAAAAAGTACTAGTACTTTACTGATGTACTTTTTCAGTTTTTTTCGATTTTCTCAAAATTCGCTCTAACGATTTTGATTAAAATTCAAAAATCAATTATTTTTTAGATGCTCTTTCAAATGTATATTCTCGTTTTGCCCTCAAAATTGTTTGAAGCACACTTTACTCTTGTGCTTCATAGGAAAGATAGGAGAAATAAATGGTTGCCATGGTAACCGAATTTAAATCTTTTTCTTTTTATTAGATTAAAAATCAATTATTATTTAAACGCCCATTTTTTTTTTTCGGAGAAAACATATCTCTCTCTCTCACAAAACTATCTTCTCTCTTTCTACGCGTTTTAAATTTTTCTACCTTATCTTCGCATTTGGCCAATGTTAATTTCCTATAGGGATTTGTATGTTAATTTCGATTCAAAAGGGGGTCCCCTTTGGAACATTTTACACATTTAAAATTGTTTTTTCCAATTCTTATGAAATTTTGTATTTATTTACGAATCTATATTGTGTATAAAATGTCCAAATATGAGATTAAAATTTTGAAAAATAACCATAGTTTATTTCAAGCAATCAACATTTAAAATGCAAGTTTGAAACTAAGGTGCTATGGGAAACTAAATATATCTCGACACAAAAAATCTGGTGTGACCAGCACAGTGCACAACTTTCTCTTACCGAAGGGTAAGAGTGTTTTGTTTTTTTTTCTTGAAATCCAACTCGTCTGGATCAATAACAATAAGTAAAAAATCTGGTGTGACAGGGCACACAACTTTCTCTTACCTTTGGTAAAAGAAAGTTGTGTACTGTGCTTGTCCCACCAGATTTTTTATGTCGACATGTATTTAGTTTTCAACGATATATTATTAGAATTCAAGATATGAAATTTATAAACATGGAGAATATTTACATGGCAACCATTTCTTCTATCTTTCCTATGAAGTATAAGAGTAAAGTTTGCTTAAAATAATTTTGAGAACAAAATGAATGAGAATATAGGTTTTAAAGAGCATCAAAAAAATAATTGATTTTTGAATTTTAATCAAAATTGTTGGAGCGAATTTCGAGAAAATCGGAAAAAAAAAAAAGTAATAGTAATGTACCAATATGTAATATGTATATTAATCAATAACGAATATCGTCAAAGTCTTAAATGGCCTGAGTTGCCGAAAAGACAGCGTGAATGTGTGTGTGAGTGTGAGTGTGAATGAGAAAAAAGTGTGAGTGTTTTTTATAAAAAAAAAAACATTATTTTTATATATTTTTTATTTTGAATTGCTTCATCTGATTACATGTTTATATATGCTAAGTTCAATACAAATTTTTGCCGTAATTCTTTCCATATCAACAACATTAAATCTTGTATTATTTGAACAAATATCATGAATAAATTGATGTTGTAACAAGCTAATTGAATCGACACTATTTGACACCGCACCTAAATCTTTATACACCCTCTCAAGAAGCTCATTTATTGAGCTGTATTGTTCAAATTTTGTATTCACAAACCAGGGGAAGCAATTGTTTAAAACAATTAGCATCGCTTCAAATGGGATCAGATTTGTCCAGATGTGACTGCCTAACGATAACGAATCGCTATATTCGGACAATTTCTCTTCTTCCATTAAGATCAACGAATCTGTAACAGTTGGACTGGATATTGTGCTCAGAGTACTTGTGGCCACACTCAAATCGCATCCGCTAAATAACAACTCTTCGGTTATATCTTCAAGAGTTTCAAATTCCGGGAAGAGTTCGAGTAACGGTTTGTCGTAGTCATCAACAATTTCCTCTTCAACTTCCTCTTCAACGTCATCATCATCAAAAGATAATTTAAAATCGGAATGTATTTCCTCTTCTTTCGCTGATTCCTCATTCTGATAGCGGGATGCTTTCATCTCGCCTGGTGAAAGGGAATCCCAAAATCCATCCTGACTATCTTCTAAATGGGAAGATCCAAAATCCGAACTCGGGACTACATAATCATAACTGGAATTTATAATAAATTTGCCCATCACTAATGTCAACGCTTTGATTAATCCCAATTGTGGAATTTCATCTTTACAAAATTCCAAAAGAAATTTCCCATAATTTAAATGTTCATGGTCCACACGGAAGAGGATGCAGATTAAATTTTTAGCTAAAAACATCGTATATTTTTCGTTTGAAGTTAATAATTCGATTTTACGTTCAAACCAAAGTTCCGTTTTTATAAAATCTTTAACAAGTATTAAATCTGTATGTTGTGGATCCATACTCCGAAACAGCTGACGATAATACAGAATATCTTCAATAGATGGCGTTGGTAAATTCATCGCTGTAATTACCAATTGTTCAGGATGTATGAAATCTAATTCACCTAAAGCGTTTAATATAATCTCATTAATACTTCGTATTGGTAAAATAGTCCAAACATATGGTACAGTCAAACGAGTAAGTTCATTTGTTCTTGTCTTAACAATTTTTGATACAATTTCTAAAAAGAGCATACGAGATATATAACCAATTTTGGAAATTCTTTTAAGAATTTTATAGAAATTACGAAGTTGTCGTATTGAGAAATTAAAATGACTGAAGTTCTCTTGGATTGGGGCAAATTCCTTTGGCGGATCTTCTATATAAAGCATCTTCCTTGACTGAATGCACTTCTCTTGTACTAATTTTAATTCATACTTAAAAGGAATTTCATTTTCGATCCGTTTTCTTATAATAAACAATAATCTATTAATACTTTTAACCTCTTTCAGAAATCGAATTATGATCTCTTCTTGGAGGCCGTCGAAGATATCAGTGAAATGTTTCTCAACATAACAGATATCACGAAAAGCTTTTGCATAAATGATTGTTAATCTCTCTTCGTAACGTAAATGTTCATTTTCAATAGCAGCTGACCATTCAGTAAAAGAATCTTTGATACTCATTTCACTAAACCGCTTTTTAATACTTGAATCTAATAATTTCTTTATTTCTGTTAAATTTTTAGTTACAATTGTATCTGTTTTTGTTTTAAGCATATCAAATAATTCTTGAAGATATAATTGAAACGGGGATGTTTCAAAATGGGTGAAAAATTCTTTATTAATAAGTTTCTCATTATAAGTATTAAAATCATTTGGATCAAGTGGCGTTGGCATTTTTAATTCACCTTTTTCATTTGTAAAATTCAAATCTGGATTAAAAAGTTTTAAATTTATAGATGGAAGTTTAATATCACCAATTTCCATTGAAAATTTTTTACGTGTAGACTCGGAATAATAAGTGTTTAATAAATGCAAAGTGTTTCTGAAACGATCTGTTTCAATTTGTGCCATTCGTATGTATAGATTACAGTGAAAACCGATTTCTTGATTTGGTCCATTGCTCATGATAATATCCTTACGTTCTTTTTCTGATTCGTTATATCGATCATTAGCTATGTCAAGTAAAATCATTTGCATTTCGCTAGCCCGCGTATGAAATTCCCATTTGATCTCTTTATCTCTACGCCAGAGTTCATCCGTGTTGTAGATATAATTATAAACCATCTGATATTTATTTACGTATTTTTGTCTTTCGTCTTCTGACGTGTACAAATCTCTAATAGACTTGCGGATGATATATCCATAATGGATTAAATAATGCGCCTGCATTCGTTTTAGGAAGAAACACTTTTGCATGTGATCTATATACTTACTCTCAATTTGTTCCCAATTGGTGGCAAGGGCTATTTTCGTCTCTTCAGGTAAATTCCCTTCAATATAATGCCAGCGTATATCCCCTGGATGGATTTCACTCTCCATTGAGATGGTGACTTCGTCAATAGTTGGTTGAATGATCTTTTCATCCTCTTCATATGTATCTTCAGAACTTGAATCGCATTTATTCTGCCATACCGAATTTTTCTGTATTTGTAAATGCAAATCATACAATTCTTCATTAATTTCTTGTATTTTCCTTTCTTTTTCATCAAATATTCCCAATGCGTATTTTGCTTGATCTGTTTCAATTCCTTCATCAATACATTTAAATTCCTCTTCATTATCTTCAATTATATCTTCATCTGTGTAATCAACTTTTCTCATACTATAACAAATATATTTGCAGTTAACCGCTTCGATGACTTTGTTTACCGGATGAATGATAGTTCCGGAAACCAAATTGGCAGCTAGTTCAATTGTACTTACGCTTAACACTTTCAAATTCATTTGGTAAAGAATATTTTGATCCTTGTATAATTTTTCAATATATGATTCCACTTGAGGCCAATCTTTAGAATTGAAATCAATCTTGAAATATCTTTGAAAAAAAGTTCTAAACACCCATTTATTTGGAGGAGGTTTAGGATTGGGAACTAGCTTAGATTGACGTCGAGCTTTATCAGGATCAAGATCAATTTTTTCCCTGACCTCTATTGGTCTTCTAAGTTTGACGTCCAACAATTCTTCAAGAACTTCCTCTTCATCCTTCTCTTCGGAAGGTGGAGGTAATCCCGTCAATTTTTCTTCTAATAATGAAATTTGTTTAAAGGTAACTGGATAATTGTGAAGTATCCATCCTTTATGTGGAGTGAGATGTTTTAATTCATCCAACAAAAGATCTGTAACAATTTCATCTGGAATTTTCTCCCCGGCATCTAATATCTCTAAAATCTCTTTACCAAGTTTGGCTTTTGTTGTAAACGCCTCAATTTGAAAATCTTCATATGGAATTTTTCGGCCTGTTTGTATTGCTTTTTCATTTTCACATTCAGTATTTGGTTTCTCTGGAAGTTGATCGTGTTTATATAATTTCGGCTCTGTTAAAATATCCCAGCGATTATTTGGAGCTCTCACATATTGAAGATATTTGTGATGGGTGCTAGTCTCTTTAAAAAATTTCTCAGACATTATAACGTCTTCATAATCAAAATTTATATTATTCTGTGCCTCTTTTTTGTATTCTTTTAAAGCGGAATTTATTATTGATTCAACTTGAATAAGTTTGATGTCATTTTTTGAAAGAAAATAATCAAAAATTGCAACTATTTTGGGATCGTTGAAGCCAATAAAAATACCAGTAATATCAACCATTGGTAAAAGGATATGTGGTTCAGGTGATTCTGGAACTGGATATTTAGCAAGGAGTAATTTATTAACGATATATCCAAGAATATTCAACACTTGAGGACCTATGCATTCAAAAGCACGGAAAAATTCTGAAATATTCCATTCATTTGTTAAATTCATATAATCATTAAATTCAGCTTCCCATAAAATGGCTTGACGTTCTTTTTCCTTTTCCACTGCTTCTCTTAAAGACTCCGGGATATCCTCTTCATCGGCAAGTAAAATCTCTAATTCATCAATTTCTCCAAAAATTGGTTGACCTTTTACGAATAAGACCCTCAATTCGTTCATAAAAAATGACGGAAGTTCCATTTCGTTTTCTGTTTTTAGTTCAGAAACATATAAAGCACAATCAATTAAAACATTCATAACATCAGTACACATTTGGGTATTTTTATCATGTTGAAGTGCATATTTAGCTTCGTTAAAAAACTTTTTCAAGTTGTAAATGTCTACGTATTTGTGAATTTTTTAAAACTTCCGCGCTCATTGTTTCAAAATAGGAATGCATTGAAATTAAGAAATACGATTGTTTATCTTCTTCAATCATATCTTGCGCTGTTTCCAAATTATGATTATCAATTTCTTCATTAAACATACTAATATCTTGATTTTTGCATGCAATAAGCTTTTCAAAATGAGAATCTCTTAACACTTTACTACAAATCATAATACGATATTCATCTTCATCGGATTCTATTAACGTTTCTGTTATATGATGAACAACAAATTGAGGATATTTCTTTTTAATTTTAATAACATCTTTCTTCTCTCTTATAGAGGATAAGATTTCATCGGCGACATTAGGATTGCCTAAACACTTGGCATACAATTGCTTTGCTTTTTCAGATTCGGCCAACAAAGCGTCATAATCCAAATTGCGATAACGTTTCTTTCTTGATGATTCTTTCCAATATTTTGTTATCCTTTCAAAATTGCTTTTTCAAAAAGATTATGATAATAACATGACGGCATTAATTTGTAAATTTTTTTATCACCAGAATATGGGATATAGTTCAATTCTGATGAGGGATGTTTTCTTGATATTTTAGGAAATTCATACGTTCTTCGGGTAAATTTAACCTCATCAGATTCTTTATCCTCCTCTTTTACTTTCTCAACTTTAAACTTTCCCCTGATTTCTTCTGCATGTGGGATGAAATCTAATTTCACAGCCAATTGAACGTAAATATGATACATGAGCTTAATTGATGATATGCCTTTACATTCAGTGATTTCTGTTACCATATTGTTATCAATATTAACTCCTATTAATTTACACCAAACTCGAATATAAGAGAAATTTTTACGTGCTTGTTCTAAATCTTTTGTTGGTTTAATTAATTTCAAAAGTCTTGAATCAATAACGTTATAAAGGAAAAGGATTTGTGAGACCATCACTCCATCAGCTACATATCGATTGAATATTTCAGGTGTTAAATCAAAAAATATACCTAACGTATCTAAAAGAAATTCTTGCAAAAGGAAGATCATTTTTTTTTTTAGATGAGTTTAAAATTAAAATCAAAACATTTATATTTTTGTTTATAAATAAAATTCAAAAAAAAAAAATATTTATAATGTTTTATTAAAATAAAGGCTTAAAATTCAAAAAATTATCTTTCAACATTGCTTCCAAATATTTATCTTTTATAAACGAACCAAAATAAAAACATTCAAGTAAAACAGAGAGTTGATTATTTTCTACCATACTTTTTGTTTGATCTAGAAGTCTACAAATTATTTTTCAGCATCTGAATTCATCTAGACTCTTTTCATATTTATTTAAATTAATTTGAAGCGAAAATAAATTTTATCGTTCTGAACGGTA